>CAUYLG010055245.1:0-86052 GCA_963573385.1 Cacajao melanocephalus | reverse complement strand
TTTCTTTCAAGCTCCCTTCATTTAGATTTGGTGCCCTGGTTCTCTGCCTGACTTGTTTGCCTGTTTGGACTTTGTCCAGTTCTCTGTCTAGCAGGGCTGACTTGGCTGTGGAATTAGGTGACTCCCCTGGAGGTCTTCTGTGTATAAATGCCTTCAGGTAGGCAGCAAATTCATGAAGGCTGGCTGTTATTTAATACACGAGTGGCACTGGTGGGATTTAAATTCTTATTAAAAAACAAAAGCAAACAAAGAAAACTTATCGATGCCCAAATAAAACCATCTGTGGACTAGCTGCTGCTGTTGTCAAAAGTTTGTGACCCCTAGGTCAGACAAAACCTCTGAGCTGTCCTGACAGGTCTGGGAAAACCAAACAAGTTCTTGTCTCCTAAACTACCTGGGACTCAAAAGCTCCATGGGAAAAAATTTGTACCCTGCGCCCAGGAGGGGCTGACATTTACAGACACCTGTTCTACGAATTGGGGAGATATTCAGTGGAAGCCAGATTGCTGAAAGTGCTGCTGAGAGAAAATCATAAGAAGGGAGGATCCCTTCCCCACCCCAGCTGGTAGTTCCTCCATGCCTCCGGATTCTAATGAGAAGTAAAAGCTAAACGGTGGTGTCATTAAGCCCCTAGGGGATGGGATTCGGTGGCTCACGCCTGTAATCCCAGCACTTTGGGGGACCAAGGCGGGAGGATCGTCTGAGTCCAGGAGTTCAAGCCCAGCCTGGGCAACACAGCAAGACCCCATCTCTGCAAAAAATATATATAGCTATAGATATATGAAAGCTCCTAGGTCTCATGCTGGCGGGGGAGCGAGTGTGCATCCTGGCCTCCCACAGACTGACTCTCATCTCCCTCCGACTCCATCACCGATTTCCCATCAGAGCAGGCTGCTCGGAATCGCTAAGCAGCTCCCAGTTCATTTTCACACCTTTCCCATCATCTGCGAGCCAGAATCCCATCACCCCCAAGGCTGTCCTCAACCACCCGGCCTGGGGAGCTCCCCTCGGCAGTGGCTCCCCGCCCCGCCCGTAGCACCTGTTCGGACCTCGGTCGCGCCACCGGGTCTTGCTTACGCGAATGTAAACAGAAACACAGTGAAAGACGGTGGGACTGCCTCCTGGCGGCGGCGCGTCGGGAACCTCAGTGCGTCCAGCGTAAAATGAACAAACGTGCGCGTGACTCCGGGCGCGTCCTTTTGAGGGAAAGCGCGCTTCGCGGCACCCAGCCCAAAGCACCCTAGGATGACCCGCCCTCGCACAACCCCGCTCGCAGCCAAGAGGCAAAGCTGAGGTCGGAGCTCCAAAAGCGAGGGAGGACTGCCGGAAAAAGTCTCGACTTCCCATAGGTCAAGAGGAAGTAGGGGGTGGGCTCATCTTGGAGAAGCGTCCATGTATTGGTCGAGCCCCGGACTGAGGGCTGAGATTGGCTGCGCGAGACTGCCGAGAGCCCTCCGGCGGAGGGAGAAGGGGCGGGAAGAAGGGCGCGGTCAGCGCGTCCAAAGGGCGTGGTTGGCGCTTGGTACCGCCCCGCGCGTTCCTGGCTGCAGTTAGAGGGCCGCGGTTGCTGTCTAGGACCCCCAGCTCGGGGCCGCTGCATGGGGTTGCTGAGGCTGCTCCGGACCTGCGAAGCGTTCGCGGTGCGGTAGGTAGGCCTAGTCTCTCGCGCTGGTGCGGGTGTCGGGGTGCCTGCGGTGCTGGGGGCGGTGTCCTGGGCTAGACCCGCGCGCGCGGCTCGGCTCCCTCCGCCTCTTGTCTCCGGTGCCTGCGGGGGCCCTCGGCGGTGCGGGCCGCCTTGCCTGGCGTCCCCGCCGGGAAGGGCACAAAGGCTTCCTGGGGGCGGGGGCGCCTCGTGCCTTCGCCTCGCCTCCATCTTGCGGGCAGAACGGCGTGTGCGGTTGCGGCCGAGGGGTCGGGACCTAGGCGGGCGGCTGGGCTTGAGAATGTCTGAGAGCGGCGAGGGAGCGCGCGAGTTTGCGCATCTGGTGGCCGAGCAGCTGCGCTCCTCGTCAGCCTGGGCCTCGGGGGAGGTCACTTTCCTTCAGGCCTCTCCCTGGCGTGGGCTGTTTACCCAGCTCCCCAGTAACGCAGCTCGGGTCTTTCCCCCGGAAAGATGGAGATCAGTGATGTCTTCTTATCGCCGTGGATGCAGCAGCCCCCAGATGCGGAGGGAAAAAATCAAGATGTCTCATTTTTTTGCCTCGGAAGGCTACCCTTTCTAACTGTCATCACTAGAACAGTTCTCAGCAGCCCGGGACAAATGTCCAAAAGCTGTGCCAGGCCCTTGTTAATTAGCAGGTTGGGTTTGGTGTATTGTTTGTTACAAAAATGAGCGGAAACCTGCCAGGGCAGATTGGACCTCACTGGGAATTCATCAGGACCGCGAAGGGAGGTAGCGATTGTATATACCTTAACAGTGCTCAGATTTAGGGTATGAAGAGTGTTGTGTTAAAGTGCATGGCAAAGGGCGTTGGGTCAGTTTGCCTTGGGTTTAGCTGAAAGAACTAGAAGTCACCACTTTTTACTTTGTTCTCTTCATTCCCCTTTCCCACCCTCTGGGTCAGTTCTGGTCCGCTTAGAAAACAAAACAACAACAACAAAAAAAACCAAGGAATTCAGTTTCACCTCACCTCTTTTGCAAAGCTTGAAATAAAGCACTTCCCTACCCTGTGACTGATAACTCCTACCTGTTTTGGGCTACCTTCTTACTGCCTCTATTTTTACACATCACACAGTATTGTCGTTTCCCCATCCCCTAGCACAATGCATGGAACATAAAAGGCACTCAGTAATGGAAGGAAGTCAAAAGAAAACAAAATCAAAATGGTAGCCCAAAGGTGACACAGCAGAAACATTTATTTCTTTAACTTCTTGAGCCTGTTATTCTTACAGGCTAGGAAGGCAACTAACCTCAGGCAGGCAACTAACCTCAGGCTCGCTAAGTCAAACAGACTTTTGTTCTGCCATGTTACTAACTCTGATTAAGTTTGTTTTTTATTTTTTTTATTTTTTAATGGAGATGGGGTCTTGTCATGTTGTTCAGGCTGGTCTTGAACTCCTGGGCTCAAGCAATCCTCCTGTCTTGGCCTCCGAGTGCTGGGATTACAGGCATGTGATTAAATTATTTAACTTCGTTGTGCCTTGGTTTCCTCATCCTTAAAATGGGAGTAATAGTACCTACCCCGTGTGTTATGAGGATTAAATAAGCTATTGATGTAAAGTGCCTACCATAGCTCCTGGCATAAAGAAAATGATCAGTAGCTGTTAGCTGTTAGCAGTTGTTAGGAGAAAAAATAAACGGATACTTGAATACACTCACCAATTTGAAAATCTGTATAGTACATAACCCTTCAGGATCTCTCTGCTTTTTGGTCCTTATCCGATCCCTTTTTTTGAGACAGGGTATTATCACTCTGTCACCCAGGCTGGAGTGCAGTGGCATGATCTCAACTCACTGTGGCCTCGACCTCCTGGGGTCAAGAGTCCCTCTCACCTCAGTCTCCTAAGTAGCTGGGACCACAGGTGCACATTGCCATGCCCAGCTAATTTTCTATTTTGTTGTAGAGATGAGGTCTCTTGCTCAGGCTGGTCTTGAACTCCTAGGCTCAAGTGATCCTCCTGCCTTGGCTTCCCAAAGTGCTAGGATTACAAATATGAGCCATTGTGCCTGGCCCCTTAACTGATGGCTGATTTTTTTTTTTCTTTTTTCTTTTTTTTTTTTTTTTTTTTGTGATGGTGTTTTGCTCTTGTTGGCCAGGCTGGAGTGCAATGGCACAATTTCAGCTCACTGCAATCACTGCACTGCCTCCCAGGTTCAAGCGATTCTCCTGCCTCAGCCTCCCGAGTAGCTGGGATTACAGGCGCCCACCACCATGCCTGGCTAATTTTTGTATTTTTAGTAAAGACAGGATTTTTCCATGTTGGCCAGCCTAGTCTTGAACTCCTGACCTCAGGTGATCCGCCCACCTCGGCCTCCCAAAGTGCTGGGATTACAGGCATGAGCCACTGCGCCCAGTCTGATGGCTGATTTTTAAGCAACCCTTTGGCCTTTCTTGATTCCTTTTCTACAGTGAAAGTATTCCATAGAAGATTGTCCGTTTGTGTGTCTGGAGTCTCACCACCACCTAAAGATTGATTCGGTGCCAAATAACAATTTGGCCAAGAGTTACAGTAGTACTTGATAACACTCATAATGCAGTCTGTTACTTGAAATGGTCATGTAAAAGGAGGAGCTAAACAGATTGGGGCCTCGTGTAGCTGACAAAAAATCTTTACATGGTTGATCCAGCCAGAGAGAAGCAGAGCTTATGGAGGTGGTCTGTCCTTATAACTTAAGTCTATTCTCATGAAGAAACTGTCTTATCTTTAAAGTTGCTCACAAACATTGTGAAAAGCAGAAGTGTTCCTGTTGGCTTTAGACCTATTCGCCAGATCTACAGGTGTCAGATACAGCCCCTGGGGGACGCTGCATCACTTCCGGCTTTTCCTGTCCCACTTTCTGGTTACAGGCAACAGGTTAACTTACACATTTCCTTGTAGCTGTAAGCTCCCTTGGCATACCAGTTTTCAAAACAAATACCTTTCCCCTCCTCACTTGTAACTGGCAAAGGAGAAATTCAGGTCTGTGATTCTGTTTTTAGCGTAGCCACAATGAATCTCAAATTCTTTTCTAGGGAATACTATTATTTCTGGGGACTCCTGTGGTATTCTATAATTAGCCATTAAAAACCTGCCGCAAGGTGTGAGACTTTGATAGTGTCCTGTTGCAAAGGCCATGAAGACAAGGACCATAAATTGTCTTCTTGTGTGTGGCTGGCACATAGGCACCCAAGCAATGGTTGCAAAGCTATTTTAGTTGTTCCTTCTCAGGGTGCTGAAACAGCCTTACTTACCATCCCAGTGCTTCTGAAACATTATTGTGCTTACCAGGTCATCTGGAGATATTGCTAAAATGCAAGTTCTCATTCCAAGGTTCTGGGGTAGGACCTGAGAATCTGCACGCCCAACAAGCTCTGAGGTGATGCCCATGCTACTGGTCCTGGATCACACTTTGATAGTGAAGTACTGACCCGAGTATCTACATTTGCTTTTTAGAAGTATTGGGCAAATCTTTTTTATTATGGTATTGGAATAAAATGTTGGGTTTAGGAGCGTCTTTCTATTTGTTTTGTTTTGTTTTAACAATTTCTCTATCTTGTTCCAAAAAAAAAAAAAAAACTATTTGAGGAATCTTTCCGAGATACTTTGATGTAACAAAATTTTTAATAAAAGCAATTGAGGCACATGGAGTGAAAAAAAAATAGGAGAAAAGTCAAGGGAGAGATTAGCACAAAAGGCAAGTACGTCTCTGGCTTATGCATTTTACTCAGGTGAGATTGTGTATTTGACCCTGAGTTTTGTAGCAGCCAAAGCAAAGAGGGAATTTTTTAAAAATCAGTTTTGCCAATACTAATAAAGCGAAAATTGTGGCTGAGTGGAGACAGCTGTTTCTGTTACTGAAGCCAGAGAATTATCCTATGAGTTCTCGAAAGAGAATGCTATGGTACAGTGAGTGGCATTCTTAATAGTGTCTCTTGAGAAAATCAGTAAGATTCTTCTCAGCCTTCATATGTGTAGCCTGATGACCTCACAAAAAAGTGTCAGGGCCAGGCACTTTGGCTCATGCCTATAATCCCAGCATTTTGGGAGGCTAAGGAGGGAGGATTGCTTGAGTTCAGGAGTTTGAGACCATCCTGGGCAACATGTGAGGCCTTGTCTCTTAAAAAAAAAAATAAATGAATAAAAATAAAAACTTTTAGTAAAAGCAGTGGTCTGTGGAAATGCACCCATGTCCAGGTGCAGCCTCTTCTGACAGTGATTTTTGTTATAGGAATGTGTTTTTCTGCTTTGCTCTTTGGTGGGAAAGTGTGAAGTTGATTGACATATTTAGCCCTCAGCATCCTTGTATGTTAGCTTTGTTACACATGGACACTCTGCTGACTGCTGAAGAGGCCAGAGAGCTTGGGGTTGAGGGGAGGAGTGACCTGGGAGCTCAGTCAAGCTCCTTGGAGATGTGGCAGTTACATCTCTTTAAAGGCTATCCAGGCTGGGTGTGGTGGCACATACCTGTAATCCCAGCAATTTGGGAGGCCAAGGCAGGCGAATCACGTGAGGTCAGAAGTTTGGGACCAGCCTGGCCAACATTGGTGAAACCCGTCTCTACCAAAAATACAAAAATTAGCCGGGCATGGTGGTGGGCTCCTGTAATCCCAGCTACATAGGAGGCTGAGGCAGGAGAATCACTTGAACCTGGAAGGTGGAAGTTCCAGTGAGGTAGTGCCACTGCACTCTGGCCTGGGTGATGGAGCAAGCAAAACTCCATCTCAAATTTAAAAAAAAAAAAAAAAAAAAAAAGCTATATAAAGACCTTGCCCTGTAAATGAGAAGATTGGCCTTGCTGGGAGGCTGTCTGTTGATCCTGGTCAGTCAGCCAATAGATAAGTGAGTGAGAAGGCGAGCGAACAGACAGCCAAGCAGCCTGGCCCACAGCCCTCCCTGCCACATTGATCTAGAGGGACCCACTGGCTCCTCCTAGGGCACTGGGAGATTCCTGTTCTGTTGGCTCTAAGCAAAACTTCCGGAAGCAGCCCTGGGCAGAAAAGAAGGGGCTCCTGGTGCCCGAGGATCCTGGGGATGGCTCGGCCCATGGCCAAGCCACAGCAGACACAGTCTACCCTCCGTAGCTTTCAGTCTTTTCTTCAGTTTCACTTTACTTTGATTTTATCTGCAGAGAAGGGAGACAAAGTGCCCAGAGTGACCCACCCCACCGTGAAAGACAGGGCTGGTGTTGGGGACTGCGGGGCTCAGGGGACCTTCCAGGCAGAGCAGGAGCAGGTGGAGCAGCAGTTGCTCTTTGCTGCTGGCCTCCCAGTCTCAGGCCTCCAGCCGCAGTTTTCTTGGCACCCACCCTACCCTGAGGCCGGCCTCAATCACCCTTTGTGACTGGCCCCTTTGTTGGCTTCTGCTACATGTCTTCACCCCCTTTCATGCCGCCTCCTATGCCTGCTTGGCCTCTGCCTTTAAGCTCCTTTCTTCCATAAATCTAGTTTCCCCAGAGGTCTTCCAGCAACCTCTGCTAGGTCTTGCCTTCCATTTCCTTGTGGACAGTTTCCTGTTCTGGGAGAAAGAGCAGCATGGAAAGCCTTTTTGTCTGGTTCTCTGGCCAGGTTCTGCCACTGTGTGTAATGGCAATTATCACTTACACCTGTGGCCTCCTGTGAAAACAAATTTCGAGGTTTTGGCCCCGAACTGGTAGGGCTTGCTCAGTCTAGCAACACCTGGCCTCTGTGGCTGGCACAGGTGACTGTGTGCTCAGGTACAGAGACAGGCCCTTGCCGGAACAGAGCTCCCAGGGCAAAGTTGGTATAAATGAGATTGTTTCAAAGGGAGCTCACAATTTAAAGAGTCCTGGCAGCACTTTGGGAGGCTGAGGCGAGCAGATCACTTGAGGCTAGAAGTTTGAGACCGGCCTGGTCAACATGCTGAAACCCCGTCTCTACTAAAAATATAAAAATTAGCAGGGTGTGATGGCATATGCCTGTAGTCCCAGCTGCTTGGGAGACTAAGGCAGGAGAATTGCTTGACTAAGGCAGGAGGCAGAGGTTGCAATGAACTGACATCTCGCCACTGCACTCCCGCCTGGGCAACCGAGTGACACAACATCTCAAAAAAAAAAAAAAAAAAAAAAAAAGGCCAGGCATGATGGCTCCTCCTAGGCCCTGGGAGACTCGTTCTGTTCTGTTGACTTTAAGCAAAACTTTGAGAAGCAGCCTTGGGGAGAAAAGGGGCTCCTAGTGCCCAAGGACCCTGGGGATGGCTTGTAATCCCAACACTTTGGTAGGCCTAGGCGGGCAGATTGCCTGAGCCCATGAGTGCAAAACCAGCCTGGGCAACATGTCGAAATCCTGTCTCTACTAAAAATACAAAAAATTAGCTGGGCATGGTGGTGCATACCTGTAATCCCAGCTACTCAGGAGGCTGAGGCACGAGAATCCCTTGAACCCAGGAGGCAGAGGTTGCAGTGAGCTGAGATTGTGCCACTGCACTCCAGCCTGGGCAACAGAACAAGTCTCAGAAAAAAAGAAAAAGTCCTGCAGGAGGTCCTTTTTTTGTTCAAAGGAGGATTGCTCTCTAGTTGATCAGTCATCTGTTGAGTGGTTTAGTTAAGAGCAAGAGCAGAGCCTCGCTCCTCCCCACAGTTCCCAGTCCTCCTCTCTCCATCCTGGACAGAAACAAGGGGGAGGAAGCCCAGCAGCTGTGACAGGAGTATCCTAGGGTGATGCAGCATATATCAAGAAGGGTCAGATGGCAAGGCTTAGAGTCTGCATTACCACGTGTGATTTGTGGGCGTATTTTTACTGTAGGGTGAGAGTAAGCCAAGCCTACGTCACTCCTAATTATATCTGGTGGATCATACAGCCTCTGCAGGTTCTGGAAACTAACAGAGGATTTTAATAGCAAAGTCCAGATGGTCCCTAGAATATCCTGAAGCTTATGTGGCTTGTCTCTTGGTTTGAACAATGGACAGGGCAGCTTTGGTGTGTACAGACTTCTCAGAGGGGAGGGTTGAGTTCATTGGCTGTGCTCTGATGCCTCCTGTTATTCAGTCCAACCTCCTGGTACCTCCTTCATTTGGGAGAAGACTGGGGCCTCTGCCCCATCGTGGAACTACTAGTCTCCAGGAACACTGTAAAATGTGTGATGTGAGAACAGGGAGGCCCCACATTAAGAGATCATTTAAAGCTGATGACCTGGGAGACAGTGTGGATCCAACACAGCAAGTGCTGTTCACCAGTCTCAGAAGGATACACTGTCTCTTGCTAGAAGGTCCAAACTGAATCCCCCTATTCCATCCCTATCCCAGAGGGTTAGAAGGATTGATATGTAAAATCTCGGGTGTATGGAAATGAAGACCAGATCTTCATGCAGTGTTACAGATGGCCACCTGGGAGATGCAGACAGGGTTGAGTCCTAGGAATCCAAAACTTGGACATTTATCATAGCCTGGGCCAGTGTTTTCTTCAGCATGATTGCAGTTTTAAAAGTGGTTTGTCTTCTGTCATCACTTCAAGAGGTTTTCCCCAATCATCTCCATCTCAATTGATTTCTCCCTTTCTTTGCATTTTGGTAACATCTCGTAGATAGTTTTGAATGCGTTATAGATTGGTTTTTATTTTTTTTCACATGTCTGTCTTGGTTCTCATAATAAACTTGTATAGTACAGAGGAAAAAGCGTGATTTGTCAGGCAGATTAATAAGATAATAAAGAGACTATTTATCCAGCCTGAGAAAGTAACTACCTGCATTCTGTCTTTACAGAAGTACCATTTCCATGAAAACCATTGAATTTCAGACCTTCTTACTTGGTTGCTTAAGGTACTTTGGCCACCCTACTAACCTAGTTTGGGTTTGTGTGTATCCTTGTAAGTTACTTAGGGATGTCAATTGAATACTCTGTAATAGCTCACCACTCCCATTTCTCCAGGATAAATACATACCTTCTTTTTTGAATAATGAGGTCCAGACAAGACAAATAAAAAATACATCATCAAAACAAAGGGATAATTTGTTTGCCCCCTTCCCTTGCCCCACTGTCATCTTATTCCAGCACCCTGTCTCAAGGTGATACCCTTTAGTGAGGGGTGTGGGAGATCTCTAGCTATTGAGAGAGTTTTTAGAAATGGAGCAAGAAGTAGCAGTTGGGAATCATGGGCTATACCCAGCCTTCACCCTGGTTTTTTCAGCTCACGGGCTCAGCATGTTCCCCTAGTTGTGAAAACGCAACTTACCTGTAAACGTGTTCATGTGCAGTTTCTTAATGATCCACAAGGTGAGGATGTGGCTCCATAAGTTCTCTGTCTCAACAAGACTGTCACTCTTCTCTTTGTCCCTCCCCCAGTCTTCTCCCTCTTCCACTTTGTGGCTTAACTGTTTTATCACTAGTTCCCCAGTTGGTTTATAAACAGGTTGGGTTCTGGAGTTGGGCAGTCCTAGACTTGTCTCATTCAGAGCCTTTGTTTCCCATCTGTGACATGAGGATTAAAGACCCTGGCTCCCGTGGGAAACTGGCCCTCACATGTGCTGGTGGGAGTGTAGAGTGATACCACTCAGCAGACAGCCACTTGGCAGCATGTGCCAAAAGCATGCCCGCGGGCACCCTTCACCTCAGCAGTTCTGCTTCTGCAATTTATGCTGAGGATGTGCCAACACATATGTGTGTGCCTGTTGACTCATCTTAGCATTGTTTGTACTAGCAAAAAAGACTAGAAAGAACCCAGATGTCCACTAATAAGGGACTGGTGAAATAAACTAGCATGACCTTACACCAGAATACTGCACTGGGCAGTAATGAAAAAGAAAGAGGAAGCTCTCTCTGTACAGTAAGTCCTCACTTGATGTCATCAGTAAGTTGTTGGAAAATGTGACTACATCACTCGAAAGGACATATAACAAAACCAATTTTACCATAGTCTAATTGATATAAATGAGTTAAGCTCCTATGGCATATTTCTGGTCATGAAAGCATCACCAAACTTCTAAATAAAGACTAAAGCACTTCTAATATTAAATATCGAAATAAATGTGAGCAATACCTACATTTATGAAACATGAATAAAAACAAGTGAGATGAGACAGGGGTAGTGGCTCATGCCTGTAATCCCAGCACTTTGGGAGGCCAACGAGGGTGGATCACTTGAGGTCAGGAGTTCCAGACCAGCCTGGCCAACATGGTGAAACTCTGTCTCTACTAAAACTACAAAAATTAGCCAGGCATGGTGGTGGGCACCTGTAGTCCCAGCTGCTCAGAAGGCTGAGGCAGGAGAATTGCTTGAACCCAGGAGGCGGAGGTTGCAGTGAGCCAAGATTGTACCACCGCACTCCAGCCCGGGAGACAGAGCAAGACACTGTCTCAAAAAAAAAAAAAATTAGCTGGGCGTGGTGGCGCATGCCTGTAATTCCAGCCGCTTGGGAGGCTGAGGCAGGAGAATTGCTTGAACCTGGGAAGCAGAAGTTGTGTGACTTGAGATCGCACCACTGTACTCCAGCCTGGGTGACAGAGCAAGACTCCATCTCGAAAAAAAAAAAGACAATACAAGACATGGGACCAAGTGATGTTACTCAAGGACAGATTGTATTGCTAAGGAATGATCCCCTAGATACTTCATGTAGACAAAAGCAAGGTTCTGAACAGTATGTCCCATATAGTTTGCTACTTTTACGTATAAAAAGTGAAGGAAGGATGAAAATAGATACTTGCATCAGGAGACAAGAGTCATATACAAAACTAGTAAGGCTGTTTCATTGTTTTTGTGGGAGTAAATATTTTGTTTGATTTATATTTTAAAACGGGCTGCTTTTTCTCCTGTTTGTTTCCTTTGTCCCTTCCTTGTAAGGTGACCTGTTACAGGCATCTGTCGATGCCTCCCCATGACATTAATGACAGTAACCAACACTTAGTGTCCATACCATGCCAGGCACTGTCATAGGTGCTCTGCCTGCACTGGGTCATTTTAGCAAAGGAATGAGGGACTGGGGTGGCGAGAGACTTATATCTGTTGTGCATTTTACATTTGAGCTGTATATTACCTGTCAAAAATAACTGTTTTTCTGATTAGTTCCTGCCCCTCTTGGTGGTTGTGGGAATTAGATGAGAGTCCATGTGAAGGGCAGGCTCTCCTTCAGGGTCACGTCTGAATCAGGCTGGAGCCTGGCATGCCTCCTGTCAGGCAGGGTAGGGATGGGCCCTTTTGGATTCCAGTGTGAGGCAGCCCATCCTGGTGGTGTTTCCCACCTACCCAGCTGAGTAGGCTGAGACCATACCCATGGCTTCTTCCCGCTTTGCAGGCTCTCCACCAGCATCTCCTCTTACCATCTCTTTGCCTCCTGTTTCTGAGGAAACAAGGCCATTTCTGCCCGTGTTTAAGCTTTGAGGTTGGCCCAGTGCACTCCAGGTGGCTGCTGACATCCTGGGCGTTGATGGTTCCCTTACCTCCCATTCCACGTCCTCCCAGCGCTGGTCTTCCTCCTGTTGGCTTTTTGGCCCCCAGCCCCATCCCACCAGGGCTCCCAGCACCAGCTATTGCTGACACACTTAGGCTGAGGGCGGTGTCCCTCCCTTGTTCCTGAACCTCTTTGTATTGGAACGGTCTGTTTGCAGATTCAGCTCCCAAATCATCCCTCCCTGAGTGCTCGGCCTGTGCTCCCTTGCCTGCCTGCCTGCCGCCTGGCTCTGCCTGTTATGTGCGCACATGCTGTGTTACACCTGCCCTACCACTGTTACCCACTGAGCTTTCCACAGCTTCCCTCCGTCACCAGGTCAGCATAACCCAGGCCAGCCTGAGGAGAATTGCTGATCTCTTTCTCTCTGGTCACTGACCATCCTTGGAACAAGAAGCCCCCACCTGTTCCACAGCCTGGGTGTGGTTTCTGTGCTTGGAGAGGATCCTAGCCTGGGCAACATGGTGAAACCACCGCATCTCTACAAAAAATACAAAAATGAGCCAGGTGTGGTGGCATGTGCCTGTAGTCCCAGCTACTCAGGAGGCTGAGGTGGGAGGATCACCTGAGCCCAGGGAGGTCGAGGCTACAGTGAGGTGAGATCACTCCACTGTACTCCAGCCTGGGTGACAGAGTGAGACCCTGTCTCAGAAATGAAGAAAACAAAAAGAGAGAGTCCTGCCCCCTCTGCCAGGCAGAGCCAAGCATCTTTGGGGGCATTCTTCCAGTGCTCAGCCAAGGCCCGGGCATGCCCTGACTTGCTGTTCTCTGATAGAGCAGGCCTGAGCTGCTTGCTGAAGGGACCGTTGCAACAACAGAAGCACTGTGGGCCTGTGTGCAGGGAGGGCCCCACTAGGCCTCTTACCCGGTGGGGTTGGGCTAAAAGGGTGAAAAGGTGACTTAGGCAGGACCGCAGCCTTGATTGGACTTTGCACCTGTGTTAACCCTCCTGGATGCCTGCTGGTGGGGATGGCACCACCCACCGTGAAAGCAGAGGGAAAATGGTGTACTTCTGTGTCCCCTTTGGAAAGGTCTGGGGCCAGGGAAAAGCCGGAACTCAGTGCTCCTTTGAGGAAGTAGCCACCATTTGTTTCTTTTTTTCTTTGGCCAAAAATATGTTTGCCTTAATTGTTAAAGAGCAAGGTTTCCTGTACCTAGATGTAGAAGATTTATATTTTTGTCTCCCCTCCCCCTGTTTTGTAGGAAGCTGAAGTCTTCAGCAGAACCCTGACCTAGGGAGTCTCAATGGCCCTGGGTGAAGAAAAGGCAGAAGTGGAAGCATCTGAAGGCACAGGCTGTGGGGAGCAGGAGGTGGACACCCCACGACCCATGAGCGGGGACCAGCCCCCATGCCTGGAAGCTGAGGGAGGGCTCATCTCCCCTATATGGGGGGCAGAGGGTATACCTGCCCCTGCTTGCTGGGTCGGGACTGACCCTGGCGGCCCCTCAAGAGCCCACCAGCCACAGGCCTGTGACGCCAGCAGAGAGCCCGTAGCTGAGAGGCCTGAGCCCGCACTTGGTAGCCTGCCTCCTGTCACCATGGGGTCCGGAGACCTTCTGCTCTCTGGGGAAAGCCAGGTATGTACTAAGGCAAGACTGTACATGTACCCATCTTGCTGTACTTTAGGAGTTAGTTCCAGCATTTCCTCACCATCTCGCATCCTTTCCCGGCCACTGTGCAGAGCGAGGAATTGGAGGGGCCTGAGTATGATGATTTCTGTTTTGCGGGTTCACCTGGAGAGCTGGGCCTCAGGACCAGCCAAGGGCACTGTCCACAGCATCTTCTATTCCTCAAGAGTGACTGGTGACTTTTTGAGGACCAGGGATTGTATAGCCAAGAGGCTGCTGTTAAGAGGGCTAGGCCAGGGGAATTCTGGCAAGGGGAACCCTGTCCTGTTTCTGACTTGGTGATCTGAAGACTTTAGGGGTACCCTGAGGATACTTGGGAAAGGAGGGTCCAGTGCATTGGGCTCCTGGGGACTCTGAACCTAAATCTTCTTCAGACCCAAGGGACGTGTCAGAATCTTGGAGCCCTGTGGTAGGCAGTAGGGTCCCTGGTTAAGGAGAATTCCTTGGGCTTCTTGACTACCAGGCAGCTTCTCCTAGTGAGAGTCACATGGGGCAGGGAATCCTACCAGGTTCTGTGACCGCAGGCAAATCACCAGCTCTTTCAGGCCCTCGGTATCATTGGGAGATGACCTGAATGATCTCTTCCGCCCAGCTCTTACACTTTTTTATGTTCTGCTTGCCAAGGTCTTTCCTGGAAGTGGCTTTGATCTTCTCTGTGTCATTGTGACTTCGGCTGCTGCAGGGTCCCCTTGTGGAGCTGCATCCTGTGAGGAGGCTCTGAGCGGGACTTGGGGAGAACAGAGGCTGGGCCCCACCTGCCTGGGAGCAAGAGGCAGTGGGAGGCCCTGACACCTGTGAGTCAGAGATTTCGGTGAGGCAGGAAGAGAATAATAAACAGACACAGAAGTGGCCTTTCATGAGGATGAGTCTGGTCTTATTATTAGAATTCCTGTTATTTGTTAAGCTCTTACCATGCGTTTTTCATACACGAGTGTATTTAATCCTTACCTTCTGAGGAGCTAGTGCTGTGAGGGGAGGAAAGTGAGGCTCGAGGTCTTTCTTCTGGAAGGTGGCAGAGTTAGAGGTGGGCCTCAGGTCTGTCTGGCTCCCTCAGGTCTGTCCGTCACCACTGTGCTGTCCTGCTTCCCTCGGGGGTGAGTTCTTCATCAAGCAGATAAAAAATTCAGTGAAGAAGCTAAAGTGAACAAGTCATTCTGCCAGATGCGTGTGAATTGAGCAGGATGGGGCCTGGGGGGACCTCCTGGGTTTGGACGTGTCCTGTTAGCAACAGAGTGATTGAGGGTTTCGTCTGCCGGGAGATGCTTGTCACAGTTAAGGGACTGTATTCCAGCTTCAGCATGACAGAGCCATCCGAGTTCTGCTGGCTCACACCCTGGGTATCTGGAGGAAAAACCTTGGAGAGGACTGGAGATGGGGGTCACCTTGCTTCCCAGACAGGCAGGGTCTCGGGGCTGCTGCTTTCAGTGCACACTGTCTGGTTCTTGCCTCAGGCAGCAGACTTTTCATTTTAAGGTCTTTCCTAAATACTGTCTAGACCCGCAAGGAAACTCCTGGGTTGCTGTCTCAGAAAGAAATCAGGTTTGCTTATTTTCACCCAAGTGCTTTTTGTCCCTTTGATCATTGCAGGTGGAGAAGACCAAGCTTTTTGCCTCCAAGGAGCTCCCTCAGACTCTGAGCCTTCCCAGAACGACAGCTATTTGCTCAGGACATGATGCTGATACCGAAGATGATCCATCCCTAGTGGATTCGCCCCAGGCACTGGACCTCAGCCAGCAGCGTCACAGCTCAGGCCTCTCTCGCCTGTCGCAGTGGAAGTCCGTGCTGAGCCCAGGTTCTGCTGCACCTCAGCCTTCCAGCTGCAGTGTCTCTGCCTCCTCCACAGGAAGCAGTCTCCAGGGTCAACAAGAGAAGGCAGAGCCTCGTGGTTGTTCTCTGGCCAACGTCTCCTCCTCCCTGGAACTGGTCGTCCCCCGGGAGCCCTCCTCTGTCGGGGGGCTAGGATGTCGACCCCAGTGGTCACCACAGCCTGTGTTCTCTGGGGGTGATGCTCCTGGGCTAGGCAGGAGACGCCTCTCCTTCCAGGCTGAGTACTGGGCCTGTGTGCTGCCAGATTCCCTGCCTCCATCACCCGACCGCCACTCTCCTCTCTGGAACCCAAATAAAGAGTATGAAGATCTGCTTGACTATACTTACCCACTGAGGCCTGGGCCTCAGCTCTCAAAGCACATTGATAGCCGTGTGCTGGCTGACCCTGTCCTGCAGGACTCGGGGGTAGACCTGGATAGCTTCTCCGTCTCTCCAGCAAGCACCCTCAAATCACCTACTACTGTCTCCCCCAACTGCCCACCAGCAGAGGCCACTGCCCTGCCATTTTCTGGGCCCAGAGAGCAAAGCCTTAAGCGGTGGCCCTCTGGAGTATCCCAGAAACAAGGTGGCATGGGCTTGTCATCTTTGAGCCAACTTGCATCTACCCCAAGAGCCCCAGGCAGTAGGGATGCTTCTTGGGAGAGCAGAGAGCCAACCCTGAGGGGCACAAAGGACTGGTTGCCTGTGGGCAAGCACCTTGATATAGGCTCTCCCCAGCTAAGGACACGGGACAGAGGGTGGTCCTCGCCCAGACCAGAGAGGGAGAAGAGGACCAGCCAGAGTGCCCGGCGCCCTATCTGCACAGAGTCTAGGTGGAAATCAGAAGAGGAAGTGGAAAGTGACGATGAGTATCTTGCCCTGCCCGCTCGGCTGACACAGGTTTCTAGCCTGGTTTCATTTCTAGACTCCATTTCTACCTTGGTTACCCTGCCCACTGGGGATACCAAGGGGCAGAGTCCCCTGGAAGTGTCGGACAGTGATGGGCCAGCTTCCCTCCCTTCAAGCTCCAGCCAAAGCCAGCTTCCCCCTGGAGCTGCCCTCCGAGGGTCTGGGGATCCTGAGGGCCAGAACTCCTGTTTCCGGCACTCCTTCATCCGTGCCCAGGACTCTGCAAGGGAAGGCAGTCTGGGGAGCAGCCAGGCCCTCGGGGTCTCCTCTGGACTGCTGAAAACACGCCCCTCCTTGCTGGCTAGGTTGGACCAGTGGCCATTCTCAGACTCAGAAGCTGAAGGGCAGCTTCCTAGGAAAGGAGAACAGGGAAAAGAATCACTGGTGCAATGTGTAAAGGTAACGATGCTCAACATTAGGAGGCTTTGTGTACAGGTATCTTGTCTCTTCCCCCAGTTCCCTAACATCATAAAACTTGTTAGTGTTGACTAGGCACTTTTTATGTGCCAGGCATTGTGCTGCACCTTATCTTAGTCCTCACGACTCTCACCAGGTAAGCACTGTTCTCATTTTACCATTTGGAGAAAAGAGCAGAGAGAGGTTAGGTAACGTGCCCTCTTATAATTAGCAAGGGCTTGAGCCGGGAATCAGACCCAGGTAGACTGTCTGCAGAGACTGAGCTCTTTTTTTTTTTGAGACAGTCTTGCTTGTCACCCAGGCTGAAGTACAATGGTGCTGTCTCGGCTCACTGCAACCTCCGCCTCCTGGGTTCAAGCGATTCTCTTGCCTACCGAGTAGATGGAACTACAGGTGCACACCACCACACCTGGCTAATTTTTTGTATTTTTAGTCGAGACAAAGTTTCACTATGTTGGCCAGGCCAGTCTCAAACTCCTGACCTCGTGATCCACCCGCCTCAGCCTCCCAAAGTGCTGGGATTACAGGCATGAGCCACTACACCTGGCCAGAGGCTGAGCTCTTAACCACTACCCTTAGCTGCTTCCTAACTCAGGTATTCTGAGCAAAAAGGGTTCTGTGCACAGATGCCTTTAGGAAGCACTGGGCTAAACAAAGGTAAGTGGCTCTCTTGACTGCAGGACTTCTCAGAGCTTCCTTTGCCAAAGTGGTGTAAGTACAAAGTTAGGGGCATTAGATGTACTGTTTCCTAGACATTGTGGCCATTGGACCTTCTTTTGTGGACCAAATATCTTAACTGGAAGTATAATGAACACTGCGTGGAATAGGGGTGTTGGGATCAGGCATCTGAAACATAGCACTGCTGTCTTTGGAATGTTGGCTCAGTGTCTTCAGTTTGCTTGTTTGTAAAATGTGGAGCCCTGCCTTCTTGGGATGTTGTGTGCATTCAGTAATTCATGTTGAGGGCTTCATGCACTCCCAGACACATGCTGAAGGTTCAGAAATGTGCCTGTTCAGGAACGTGTCCTAGCACTCAAGAAAGGCTTTCACCTTCCCGGGAGGTGATGTGGGTTATTTTGTCTATGACACGTTATCATAGGCCCTTCTTTACTGATAAAAGATTGAGATGCCGTGAGGTAAAGTTGTTCTTGCTATAGCTTTAGGTTAGTCATGATTTTAGTCATATATTTTACATTCACTTTTCCAGAGAAACATGGATGTATCTGGCTCCAAGATGCTGATTATAGTTAGTAATGGTGCTGATCCAAGAATTGGTTTCCATGGCAGGCGTGCCTCTTCTGGCCTGCACCATTCCCACCTGCAATGCTGAGTTTTCTCGGTCTGTCATTTTTGGTGTCACACCAGGCTGTGGTTTTCATTACTCTGGCAGAGGGAGGTCTAGAGTTGTGGAGTGGGGACAGCTGAGCAAGGAGAAGAGCGGAGACTAATGCCTCAGTGAGCAAAAGCTCTGGAAAGGTGCACATTCCTCTCAGAGTCCTCTTTATATTTGTAGCCTTTTGATAACATAAAGAGCTGTTCAGTCAGTAACACCATGTGTTTTTATTTGTCTCTGCAGACATTTTGCTGTCAGCTGGAAGAGCTGATCTGCTGGCTGTATAGTGTTGCAGACGTTACTGACTTCGGGACTACAGCCAAGTCCAATCTTACAGGTCTCAAGTCTTCTCTGCAGCTTTACCGGGTAATACGCCGTCCTGGCTCGCTTGTTCCTTCCTGAGAGTCGTGGCTAAATTACTCGATTACAAAGTAAAATCACAAACAACCAGTGTCTGCTGTGTTATAGCTCACTTGACTGTTATACCTGAAATCTCATTAGAGCTTCATGTTCTTCAAGGAGAACACTTTGTAAAATGCATGAATTATTTCCCAGGCCAAATAGAGCTTGAAGATACAATATATTTATCTGAAATCAAAAACACTTCAGTTTTGGGCTGGCAGGTGCAGTGGCACAAGTCTCTTATATCCCAGCTACTCTGGAAGCTGAGGCAGGAAGATTGCTTGAGCCCAGGAGTTTGAGAACAGCCTGAGCAACATAGCAAGACACCCCCATCTCCAAATAAAATTTTTCTTAATTAAAAATAGAAACAAAAATACTTTAGGGTGATTTGCAGTATAATTTTCCAAATGTCTCAGGGATTATAAGGACAGACTTGCACTATTAGGAAGCCTCTAGGTATATATGGCTACTGAAGTAAAATTAAAAACTCAGATTTTTTATTTGCACTAACCACATTCTGCATGCCCAACCGTCACATTTGTTTAGTGGCCACCACATTGAACAGTGCAAATACAGAACACTTCCATCATCACATAAAGTTCTGTTGAACTGCACCGCTATTTAAAGATCTGAGCTGAAATTGTACTGACACCAGAATCTACAATAGGGCATTTTGATAGAATTTAAACAGAAATCTAGGCCAGGCACTGTGGCTCACACTATTAGTCCCAGCACTTTGGGATGCTGAAGTGGGAGCATCGCTTGAGCACAGGAGTTCCAGACCAGCCTGGGCAATATAGTGAGACCTTGTCTCTACAAAAAAAAAAAAAAAAAACCATAAATTAGCTGAGCGTGGGGGCATGCACCAGCGGGAGGATCACTGGAACCCGGCAGGCGGAGGCTTCAGTGAGCCAAGGTGTACTCCCCTGGGCAACAGAGTGAGATCGTCTCAAAAAAAAAAAGAAAATCTGACGTCAGTTTACATGTGTGTGCGTGTCTATTTGGGTATGGTTTAGTTTTCTTGTTTCTTTTTCATTAAGGTTTTGTTATTTTGAAAATACTTCTGTGGATTTTTGTTAACTTGGTCCTAGATTTAGGATGGCTCTGTGTCCCAGTTTGTGCCTATTGTTCTGGTATAGTAAGTCCCCTTTCAGTCTCAGAAGTATCCTGAATTGGAGGATAAATTATATAGTTGTCATCCCTAAGTCTGCTGTTAACCTTGTCTGAACTCCTCTCTTCTAGCATATCTGGTTGGCTGTAACTTTCTAATCTCTTCATGAAGCAGCAGAGGGATATCCTTGGTCTGAGCCTGAGGCTAGTCTAGAAGGAGTTTTCTAGAACAATTCTTTGAATTTCTGCAACCCTGTAACCTGACCATATCTTAAGCAGCAGCAGACTTGATTTACATGTGCATGGGCCAGGGCTGAGCTGACTCAGGGCCTTGCTGGGACCCTACTCCAGCTAGAGGGAGGGAGGGCTTTGTTTTCCAGCTTTGGGCCAACTAAAGTTTAGGGGAGGAGCCTTGCTTGACCTGGGCAGGCTGGGCCAGCTGCTCCACCCTCGTGGGAATGCTGTTTCCTCGAGGGTGGAGAGAGGTTGCTGTGAGTTCCTCACTCTGAGGAACTCCACACTGAGTTCCTCTCCACCCTGCAGGAAACAGCATTCCCATTTGGGTGGAGTGAGCTTGAGGAAGGAGAGAAAGGCTAACTCTGAGGGTCCTGTATGCAGACTCCACATGCATGTACACAGCTGTGCCGGGCCCAGGACCAGTACCACTACAGGGAGAGGAAGCTGCCCTGGTAGACATAGCTAACTGGCTTTTCCTGGCCTGTCGGAGCAGGTGCAGAGTAACTCCATTCCCTCCATCTTATCCCTCCTGCTGTCCTTCTGTATCTCAGCTTCCAGGCTAGACAGAAACAACCATCTTGCCTTGTAAGTAGAGCTGAGATTTGAGCTGGGAGTCACTCCTGCAGGTCAGTGAGGCATAGGCCTTTTGTGTCACCCATACAACTGTCACAAAGGGAATTGTGCACGGCTCATGCGTATATATGTGCTACCTTGACTTCTGCTTGGATTAAGACCTAGTGTAAGTGTGTGTGTGTTTGTGTTCACATTTTTTTTTTTTGAGATAGAGTCTCGCTCTGTCGCCAGGCTAGAGTGCGTGGCACGTTCTCGGCTTACTGCAACCCCTGCCTCCCAGGTTCAAGCGATTCTCCTGCCTCAACCTCCCAAGTAGATGGGATTACAGGTGCATGCCACCACGCCCAGCTGATTTTTGTATTTTTAGTAGAGATGGGGTTTCACCATATTGGCCAGGATGGTCTCTGTCTCTCGACCTCGTGGTCTACCCACCTCAGCCTCCCAAAGTGCTGGGAGGTGTGAGTCACCAGTCCTGGCCACATGTTCACATATCTTAACTGTGACTCATTTTCTCATATAGTTGTGTTTTGTCTTAACACAGTGAAGTTACAGCAGCACATAAACCACACGAGTACCAGAGAATAAAATAATAAGTATAGGTATCAGGGTAAAGGAAAACCGAAGACATAAAAATCGTCAATCTAAGAGTAAAACTGTCACTTCAAAATGGTAAAACACCAAATTCTGGCGGGACATGGTGGCTCATACCTCTAATTCCAGTACTTTGAGAGGCTGAGGCAGGTGCATCGCTTGAGTTCAGGGGTCTGAGACCAGCCTGGGCAAAATAGTGAGACCCTTCTCTATTTCTATTAAAAATTTTTTTTAATTATAAAAATCAGTCACCAAGTTCTGAGCCCTGCACTAAAAGGTGGTCACGGATTTGACTTTACACTTCTTAACTGCTAAAGGAACATCAAGAACACCAGCTTGGTAGCCACCAGGGAAAAACAGATGAGTTGCTTGGGAAACTCACAGCTTCCCAGATGTTGAGGTAGTTACCCTGGCAGCCTGCATAGAGTGAGGACAAGGAGGGAGGAGCAGAGGTGGAGGCAGTGGCTCTCTACTAGTCAGTTTAATGGAAGATCTCTTGTGGTTCCGACTTACCAGGTCCATTAGAATGGAATAACTTTTGAGACTCCCATATCCCTGTGAGTTAAAGAGAACCCCATGAGGTGAGGGCACTGGAAGGAGACCCTAACTCCAAGCTGTTTGTGAGCCAGACTCTGCCAGAGAAGACGCTTCTGATGTCAAACTAAACAGGAAAAACTATTGACTCCATTTAGCTTGGGCTCAAAAAAGCTGAAGTGAAACTATTGCACTGTTTACTTGGGGAATTCTGCAGACCTGTGGGGATGAATCATAATACATTAGAGGGAGTCAGGCTACCTTGCATGCTGTTCTTTTTGAATAACTTTCACAAAACAATAGTAACAAAGCTTCTTCCTTTTCTTTTTCTGATATGCCTTAAGCAATTTAAGAAAGATATAGATGAACATCAGTCTCTGACGGAGAGTGTCTTACAGAAGGGGGAGATTCTGCTTCAGTGCCTGTTGGAGAATACCCCAGGTGAGATGCTTAAGGTTTTGGATTTAGCCAGAGCTTAATCCCTTTCAGCAGCAGGCTCAGGGACCACACTGTCCCTAGTAAGGAGCTGGTACTGCAAGAGCCCCTGCCCACACCCACTGCTTGAGATGCCCCATGCCCCACCGTCTGCCAGCTCCACGCATCGATGCCCATCACTGCCCCTACACATCTGCTTAGAGGCAGTCATGGTCCTAAAAGCAAGCTCATTAGCAATTAGGCATTGAGCCTGCAAGAATGACACTGTCTTTTGCTTCTGCTTCTGCATTTTCCTGGAGGTGATCTGGGTAGGAATCCTGGTTTTATTCCACCAGCCCTTAGTTTGAGGCTAGGGTATTCAGCGGGTATCCCTCAGGTTCCCCACCTTACCTACCCCAAGTGGAATTCCTCTCTGGTTATCTGCCTTGTGTCCTGCTTTGGGGAAAGATTTGTTTCAGAAAAGGATTATATTGCTCAAAAGTATTCGAGGACAGTCAGTCTGTCCTCAGGGAACAGACTGAATAAAGAACTGAGGAGAGGGGACAGTGTGGCAGTAGTGTGCAAACCAAGCTTAAGCCCCCCTGCCCCTTTTTTTTGAGATGGAGTTTCGCTCTTGTTGCCCAGGCTGGAGGGCAATGGCATGATCTTGACTCACCACAACCTCTGCCTCCCGGGTTCAAGCGATTCTCCTGCCTCAACCTCCCGAGTAGCTGGGATTACAGGCATGCACCACCACATCTAATTTCATATTTTCAGCAGAGATGGGGTTTCTCCATGTTAATCAGGCTGGTCTCGAACTCCTGACCTCAGGTGATCCACCCGCCTTGGCCTCCCAAAGTGCTGGGATTACAGGCGTGAGCCACCATATCGGCCACTTGAGCCCATTTTGTAGGATGGGTTCCCCATTTAGGAAAGCAAAAATCATAGACCTCAGGCATATATCTAAGCATGCTGTGTGCCAAGGATTTACAGTTCTCATCGTCTTTACGGGACGAGGGCATGGGGGATGAGGATATACTATGGAGGATGAGCTAAGAGAATGGTAGGGTGGTAAAGCCTTGAACTGATGGCAGCCCCGAATTTCCTGCAAGACTGTCAATCAAGTGCTGACAGAGCCTGCCTATATTATGCCTCATTTTATGTTTTCAAGTGAGATGGGATTTATACTGGAATCCAACCACAGAAGCAAAGCTGGGCAGGTCCCACGAGCTTGAGAGGCAGTGAGGAAGTGCTTTCCTGACCAGTGTGGTGGGCAGGTGCATACCGAGGACAAGGTGTAGAGCAGGATTTCTCAGCCTTGGCACTTTTGCCATATTGGCCGCGTGATTTTGTCCTATGCGTCTCAGGATGTTTAACAGCCCACCTGGCCCCACTAGATGCCTGTAAATCCCTGCTTCCCCTACAGCTGTGACAACCCAGAATGTTTCCACACATTGCTAAGTGTACCCTGGGAAGAAAAATCTAGGGTTGAGAGGCGTCAGTGGACAGGGGCCACTGAGGAGTTTTCAGCAGGTAAGTGATTCTCTAGTGTGAATTATGTGAGCCCTTTGCAATCCCTACCCTCTTAAGGCCTCTGTTTTGGCTCTTCTGGCATTTTCACTAAGATTTTTAGATTTTTTTATTGGGGCAGAAATTCCATGTGCCAAGATTGCTACGTGTCATCTACACCAGCATTTTACTGAAGCAGTTGGCATATCAATGTTTCCATTTACTCACAGCCTGTGAGACAGATAGAGTTGTGGATTTGCCTCAGGCCACAGGAAAAGTGGCAGCCTGGCAGAGCCCCTGGGCACTGGCTTTCCAGAGCCTCCCAGTGTCTGGAGGTGCAGAGGCCTGAGCAGGAAGGGAAAGGGCTGAAATGCTAGGAACCTCCTCTCTTCACGGAGGCCACATGTAAAAGTAGGCCTCTTAGCTTCAGGTTTTTTTACCTTCATTTAAAAATCAATTTAGTAATACTTTTCTGTGCTTAATCTGTAATAAGAATATCCTGCGTTGCCCTTCTCTCAAAGGGATCTAAAGTTATTTTACTGGCTTTGGGGTTTTCTTTGGTTTTAGGTACGTATCCAGGCTCTTTCAGATTGACACACTACCCTTCCCCGTCTGCTTGAAATAATCAGGAATGTGGCTGTTTTCCCCTTGAGACTTCAGTGTCTCTCTCCAGTGAGTGCAAAACTCACCTTTCTTCCGCCAGGAGCACGCTGTCAAAGTCCATAGAGCCAGCATACAAACGTGTATTCCATTCCTTCCCAACTTCCTTTACTTGGCCCCAACCAAACATTCTAACAGTCGAAATAAAATTTCAAAAACAGCCAGGCACGGTGGCTCATGCCTGTAATCCCAGCACTTTGGGAGGCTGAGACGAGCGGATCACCTGATGGCTGGTGGTTTTAGACCAGCCTGGCCAACATGGCAAAACCCCACCTCTACAAAAAGTACAAAGATTAGTTGGGCGTGGTGGTAGATGCCTGTCATTCCAGCTACTCAGGACTGAGGCAGGAGAATTGCTTGAACATAGGAGGTGGAGTTTGCAGTGAGCTGAGATCGCACTACTGCACTGTAGCTTCAGTGACAGAGTAAGACTCTGTCTCAAAAAAAAAGAAACTGGAGGGATAGAACCCAGCCCAGCCACCCTTACAGCCAAGTTTTACCGCACACTCTGGCTGTATTCCTCTGCCATGCCTCGCCAACTCTCTGTGGACAGCACTTTGCCCTGATGACACTGCACCGATGTAGCTTCCCTAGGAGAAGATCGCAGTACAGCCAGCCTGTGTTCCTTGCGACCATCCAGTCAGCATTGCCTGCAGATAAGCAGCTTCCCCTTTCCCTTCCTCTGCTGACAGATGTTGCAGCTGTGGCAGGAAACTAGGGAGTATTAGCACAGCTGATAAAGGCACAGGAAACCAAGACAGCCTCTGTGCTTAACAAAAATAAATTTTTGAAAAGAGAAAAAAGCCTGCTGCGTGTGACGCACTCTGACCCTAGCCCATCCCTTCCTCACGTGAACACTTCTGACACTGGGAATGAATCTTCCCTTAGCCGACTCTCATGTCATTTTATTATTTTTTGTATTTTGAGATGGAGTTTCGCTCTTGTTGCCCAGGCTGGAGTGCAATGTTGTGATCTCAGCTCACCACAACCTCCTCTTCCCGGGTTCAAGTTATTCTCCTGCCTCAGCCTTCCGAGTAGCTGGGATTACAGGCATGCGCCACCACGCCCAGCTAATTTTGTATTATTAGTAGAAACAGGGTTTCTCCATGTTGGTCTCAACTCCCGAACTCAGGTGATCTGCCTGCCTCGGCCTCCCGAAGTATTGGAATTTCAGGCGTGAGCTACTGTGCACGGCCAGGTCTTTTTTTCAGTCTGTTCACTGAAGCTCTACAATAAAAGGGTCCCAAGCACTCTCAAAACTATTACCAGACCACCCACGTGAAACAACATTCCTCCCAGCCAATAGAAACAGATAGGACCTGGTAGCAGGGTAGGCATCTGAACCTTGGCATGTCATTTTATTTCATTTAAGCCTTATGCCCAAGACAGGACCTGTCTTACCTCTAAAGTCAGATAATACCAGCCATTCAGAGAACCGTATCTTTGCCTCTCTGTGAATTCCAAAGTGGAGTTGGTGAATTCTTTTCTCAGCTTTAATCAGGAGTTAACAACAGATTCTCCAGTGCAACAGAAGTCCCTGGAAAATCACTGTTAAGGGTAGACATTCAGAAACTACTGCCAGGTCCTAGTTTGTGCAAAATACTATACCCTTGTATGTTCTTTCAAAAATGCTTGCTGGACAACAATTGCATGGGTTCTGTTTTTGGTTTAATTTCTCTGACCCTCATTGTTAGTTTTAGAGGATGTCCTTGGGAGGATCGCGAAGCAGTCTGGTGAGCTGGAGAGCCACGCAGATCGCCTGTATGACTCTATCTTGGCCTCTCTGGACATGCTGGCTGGCTGCACCCTCATCCCTGACAAAAAGCCCATGGCAGCAATGGAGCGCCCATGTGAAGGGGTTTAACCTGGTAAGTGAGGAACTCAAGAAGAAAATGCCCACCAACCCTGCTTTAACAGTTGGCCACTACTTAGAAGCTTGTTGAGCCAAGAACTATTATTGAAACAAATGAGACACTGGAAGAAGACAGCCAGTGGTACTAAAAAAGGAGTTGCTGGTCTTCCTATGGTGACGAAGGCTCACTGTGGTGCTGTCCATTACTTACTGTTCACCCCTGCTGCCTGTGGAGGATGAGGGTGCCTCTGTGCTGCCATTTCTATGGTACACTCTTCACCACCACCCCTGCCACCCCAAGACAAGAGCAGCACAACTTACCTATATACCTACTTTATTTCTGCACAGGTACACTTTTCCAATATGGGGCCATGACCTGGCAGCCCCTGTTCTGCAGGATCTTCTCCCCTGCTCATTTGGTACTCCATCTCCAAGCATCTCTGACAGCACCAAGTGCCCAGAGAAACCAGAGTTACTGCTAACTTTGTACCACCACCCCTGCCCCACACACAGAGTCTCCACCTATCTCCCATACCACTTCCTTCCAGAAAGGCTAGGGAGATGGAGGAGTTAACACACCTTGGAGACTTACCAGGTAGTACAGCTTTCTTTTGCTCCCTTGAGAAAGTCAAACAGAATGACAGAAAAGAAGGGGCTAAGACAGCAAGGGTGGGCAGTGTCTGCTACAGAGTTGCCACTGCCAGTGTTTTTCATAATTCCACAATTGGACTGTACTTTCCCTGAAACATCCTGTCCTACAACAAAACATTTGTAGTGCTTAACTCGTAGATTTTTCTAGGTGAACACTGTTAAGAGCAGGGAGTCCCTGTATTTTATCAGAGCAACTCTGAGTAGTCATCTTGGTTCTAAAATGAAGTTGTTTCTTTGTCTACAACATTATGCCTGTTACAGATGCTGCTTTTTCCCTTTCAGGCATCTTCTCAGGCAAAGGCAACCTGTCAGCCAAACAAACAGGCTGGTGAGAAAAAAAAAACCTTCAAGTCCTTGCAAGAGTCATTCAACACTGAAGTCAAGGGGGGAAACTTCAATATACTAGCTTTTGCCTTTCTCCTCCCTGAATGGAGGGCTGTTGATATTTACTATTTTCATTTACAATGAATCCTTCCAAACTAAGGTTTTCCTTTTGGTGCTTCTCCACAAAGAGCGTGTAGCTTTGCAATTTTTGATAAAGTAAGACGTCTTGCCTTCCCCTCTATCCATCCCATTAAAAAAGAGCAGACAAAGCTCAAACTATTCCACCTGGTAAGGTCATTTACCGAGGGCTGGTGGAAGGTTCTGAATACTCGATATTCTCAGGCATGCAAGAGGACTCAACAAACTGAAAAAAGCGAATGGTTGGCCAGAAACCTTGGGTCTTCTCGTAAAAGGAAATTTGGGCTCCTCAATCTGTCTTTGAAGATTTAGGTAGAAAGAAGAGACTTTAACCCTTTGTCTGCAAAAGAAAAAGGGTTAAATGACTAACACCCTCTACAGATTACTTTGGGAGATTATGACACCTTTTGCCATCTTCACGGCTGATGTCTTTGCTTTCCTGACTAACCAGTTTCTGATAAGAAAACGTGTCAGGGACTTGGGGATCCGCAGCCATGCTTTAACACCTTTGGGAGGGCTTAAGGGCACCTTTGGGAGGACTCATCCCTTCACGCCTAGTCTCCCTTAGAAGAGCAGTCCAGGCTCAGGGAAGGGAATGGATAGGATGACGCAGTACTGTACAGAAACTAAAGCTGTCAATAGTGAAGAAAAAGGGAATTCTTTGTTGTTTTGGCACTGACACATAAGTACTTTGATAGAAAAGAAAGAAAAAACTTGATCAACCATTCGAAACATCAATTCTATAGCTTTTTGAAGAAAAAATTATCAGTTATTGCTGGTAAAACTGCAGAGTCTACAGAAAAGCACTTTTAAAGTTCTGTTTGGGCCATGAATGAACCTAGAAGGAGGAAAGCACAATATAACAGTGGAAACTAAAGTCCTATAAAGTGACTTTTTTTGCTTCGGAATTTCTCAGACTTTATAGTCACTGGAAAATAGCCATTACATTCTTTAAAGATTAGCTCTTCAACAGTAGCTGCACATAAAATGCAGTATTTCAAGTGCCTGATGCTGCTGTGGTATGCTTTATCATAAATAATGCTTAAGGGCATGATCGAAATTAAAATGTCTTATGACTGCCATATTAATCTTAGTTCCATATACAGTGAGAACTGAAAAGAGAAAAACCACTCTAGCAAATAATTGTCCATTATAAACCTGTATATAAAGCAGTCTTTAAAACCTAGAATTGGTTAAAAAGGCAGAGATGTCTGACAGCCTCTTAAATTGATACGTTTCACCTTCTCTTTGATGTGTATTTATAAACAGGAACATGCCCTTCCACTAAGTATATTACTGAATAGCCTTTATGAAATTACATTTATTTACTGATATTTGACAGGCATGGAAGTGTATTAGCATAAAAGTTGGAGATGAAAACCCTACAGAAAGAAACTGGCCAGTATTAAACTAACTGAATGCAGAATGTGGCATTGTATTCCCATTCAACTAATAATCAGCTTCAACTGATGATAGGCATTTTCACAGAATGTTACACAATACCCAGTTTCCCAAGAAAGTGTTACTTACCTAGAGATGCTCTAAGGTATTTTTGTTTATCCTCTGAATAAGGTGTGACTAAAGGGTGCTAGTTCTGGACCTGGCTGTGAGTGCGGCTGAAGAGTATCAACACAACTGTTTACAGCCGTGCTTTAAGACTTCCCTTAAAACTCAGGCTGAAATTATTATTTCCACCTAATAAGAAACATGGCCAGGTTACAGTCAAGTAGCTGAGCTTGCTAATTGCACTGTGGTGCCACAGTGGAATAATTTAGTAGTCCCTTAAAATTAATGGAAGTTGCATCCATAGGGAAGTGATGATATTCAAAGCTGGATCGGCGGTTTCAAGATCTGCGTTCTTGGAGATCCATGGGTAAGCTCAGCAAATGGAAGATGATGTCAATACAGGGCTATTTTGAAGCTTAGGTGGGAACGGAACACGAGGTTTGATGTACGATGTGCTGGAAAGGCAAGATACAGGCGAAGGGAAATTCAATCCAGGGTCAAAGAATAGGAAATGACTGCTCGGACCATAATGACTATCATCATTCTGAATGAAAGGATTTCCCAGAGTTTGCAGCTGCTTAGATTTAGAACACTCTTCACTATGTAAACTAATTTATGGCAGCACCTTATATTTAGAACAAGTGATGATGATTCCCTTTACTAAGTGAACAGATTATTAAAGCCCATAGTAGCCTTGAACTGTTTGTACTTGAAAATGGGAGTATAAAAGGGGAATATATTTTTTCCAAAACTGTGTTTATTGGCAAATTGTGACGTTTGCTGAAATATGTCGTTGTAAATCCCAATCTTTACTGCCATGGGGGAAAGGATGCTGGAATTTTCCAAACTGTCTGTAAATAATGCTCATCTTCAGTTCATGTAATGTTTCCGCGAACTCACCAAGAATAAGCTGACGATTTAAACAAATTTTACTGTATAAAACTGAAGTGCATGGTATGGCATCAGAGTATCTTGACATTTGTTTTGTGTCATTTAGCTACTTTAGAAAATAGTTTCTGAACTCTTTCCCCCTTTATACTGTATTAAGGCAAAAACAAAACTTTTGAAGCATTAAAGATCTTCACCAAAATAACTATTTGTAACTTCAGGAATTTGTCAGTTGCCTTATGTGAGGATGAATAGATCCACCAAGCACGCCTATAATACAAAGTAAACTATGATTTTTATTGTGAAATTTTCATAGATGGAAAATTGAATATTTATTCTGTCCATTTCATTTTACAATTATCTTACCACTTATTTTTGTACCATGTATTTCAATTGCCTGTTTAGTGAAAAATAAAAATTAAAAAAAAAACTATTAATTTTTGGCTTCTTTTTAGCTTAAATTTTATCATGAAATTAAGGAGCCCACAACAAAATGTGTTGCCAGCAGCCATATCCCAAGCCCCTGTGTGAAGAATGTTTTGGATGCTACTAAGAAACAACCTTGGACCTCAGTCACCTTAAAATGCCCGTGTGGGCAGATTTTTCATTCCTCACAATTAAAAAACAAAACCCCTAGGATCTTGAAGGTCCTGTTTAAGAAAATCTTCATACATGCAAAGTGTTACCAAAATAATATATTTCCCTCAATTATCATTACCATCCAGTATTCATGTTTTAATTTTTAGGGATATAATTTCTAAAATTAGAGCAATAAATTTCCTGCATCCTATCTTAATGCTTAAACCCTCCTCCAACACCAAGTTAAGCAACTGTGGAGGATAAAATAGTGGAATCTGACTGAAAGCATGGAAGAAAAACATTAGCAGACGTTAGTCTGATCATTTGCCAATTAGGAAAGGTGTGCGTCTTTCCACCTCTACTGCAGATGCATTCATGAAATATTGATCAATGAAGCCATTTCAAATTGTTTTAGAGAAGGATCAGCAATAATGGGCTAGATAGCATACATTCTAAACTTGTTTTCCGTACAGTTTGAGCTCCCTGAACCACGAAAGTTGGTTAAATCCCTACACAGCACAGAAGTCTAAGTCATTTTATTGGGCGTATTTTCTAGAAAGCAAATACTGGATGCTGCTCTACAATAGGTCTTGAATGCCTTAGTTGCACTGTGCACACACAAATGGCTGTGTTGAATATAATGCAAGGCTCTGTTTCCCTTTAACCATAAGAATTAAAACAATACTTATCACCATACAGTTTGATATTACTTCCAATAAGTACAATATTTATTAAACGTATCTTCAGTTGTTTTGTTACATAGTGTGCAACAAATTACAATATTCTGCAGCCACAAATTATATGCGGAGTATGAAGAAACTATTAATCAGATAGTGTAATCTTTCCATTTATAACTCTACAAGGAAGAACTAGCAAATCAGATCTTACATATAACATCTCACTAAACTTTATGCATGGAAAGTGACAGACACTGCTTGTGCTGTTTGATACAAAATGGCTGAACTTCATCTTCAGAAGACTAAACCTGACATCTAAACATGCCAATATAAACATCAAAACAAAATATATTCTAACCAACCACGGGAAACAGTCTGGTATCAGGAAAGCAACAAGGATTACACACATTATTTTATAAACCAGCACACAAAGGTTTAAAACAGTTCTGAAAATGAAGTTAGCTGTCTTGAGTCAAGGGAATAAAAAAAAAGTCAGTATTGACCATTTACAATCTCTGACCTTTGTGGAGACGGTAAGAATCTGTTGTAGTGCAGCTACATACAGTACAATTCAGGCAATTTTGTTTTTCACTTGGGTTCAGATTGCAAATTCATTGCTGTGAGAAAAGTACGGAGGCAAATTTTAGCAGCAACCTCCGCCTGACTGCTTGACTGGAGTGCTCTGAATTTTAACATTGGACTTCTCAGCACCACCAGCTGTTGCTCCAGGACCCATTCGCTTTTTAATCTCAGCTGCCATCGTCATGAAAGACTGTTCTACATTCGTTGCATTCTTAGCACTGGTTTCCAAAAATGGAATTCCAAGGGAATCAGCAAATTCCTAAGAGAATAATGAGGCACAATTAACACTGAAAAATCTTTTCCAGTAATTCTTAGTGCATTTCTACCATCCACAATGGAGCGTGAGGAACTAAGTTCACTGGATCCAAATAGATGCTACACAAATGGTCACTGTCAGAATATTCTAGTGCACATATTTTTTAAAGTTAAGGTAGTTGTGGCCTTAGAATGACCCATACATAATTCAACACCTTCAAATTCAGTATGAAAATTAAACTTGAAACATACCTTTGCTGTTGTGTAGTCTACTACTTTCTTTGTGGTCAGATCACATTTGTTCCCTACCAACAATTTGTTGACATTTTCACTGGCATAACGATCTATTTCCTGCAGCCATTGTTTAACATTATTGAAGGACTCCTAAAAAGACATTTGAAAATTTGATAATACAGTTCTGGAATAAACAGAAACATCCTTCCTGACCTAATAGACAAATAACAAAGAGCTAGTGAGACAATGCTAGCTACAAAATAACCACTCCTAAGGAGTGAAGGGATTTTTTTTTTTTTTGAGACAGTCTCGCTCTGTCGCCTAGGCTGGAGTGCAGTGGCGCGACCACAGCTCACTGCACCCTTCACCTCCCAAGCTCAAGCCATCCTCCCACTTCAGCCTTCTGGATAGCTGAGACTACAGGTAGATGCCACCATACCTAATTTTTAATTTTTTTGTATAGACAGGATTTCACTATGTGGCCCAGGCTGGTCTCAAACTCCTGAGCTCCAACAATCGGCCCACCTTGGCCTCACAAAGTGCTGAGTATACAGGCGTTAGCCACTGTGACTGGCCATAAACAGATATATTAAAATGACTATAAATATCTAAATGATGACAAACTAGAATTTACAGGCTAACGATGAAAATATCTTATTTGAAAGGGAAATACAGCTTAAAATTAAACTGCAACTCAGGCAAACCCAACTGTTTCGGAATATGCAATTTAAATGTACTACAAAACCTGGTTTTGAGGTTTTAAGAAAAAAAAAAATTTTTTTTGAGACAGAGTCTTGCTGTCATCCAGGCTGCAGTGCAGTGGCATGATCTCGGCTCACTGCAATCTCTGCCTTCTGGGTTCAAGCGATTCTCCTGTCTTAGCCTCCTGAGTAGCTGGGGTTACAGGCGCACGCCACCATGCCCAGCTAATTTTTCCATTTTTAGTAGAGATAGGGTTTCGCCTTGTTGGCCAGGCTGGTATCTTAACTCCTGATGTCAGGTGATCCACCTGCCTCGGCCTCCCAAAGTGCTGGAATTATAAGTGTGAGGTACTGCACCCAGCCTGAAATTTGATAAAATTTTGGTTTATGAATAAGATGACCTACTGTTACTAGAGATGTCAAAAGATATTATTAAATAAAGATACTCATTTTCTTTTCCACAGTCATATTTAGAGGAGGAATGTTTTCATTTAAAAATCTTTCATGGTAATATGACTAAAGATTTTTGAAACCAGCATTTTTTTCTCCTGCAGATGTCATCCACCCAGCGCTTCTAATGGCACTGAATCTAAATGTCTACATGTAAGTTATCTCTAATTAACTATGATGTCATATTTGAGGTAAGCTTGAACATTTGCCAAAAGAAAAAGAAATTCCAATTTTGAAAATTTATCTTTTGTCCTTTTTTTGATAGAAAGGACAATGAAATCTAAGTTTCTGATTTAAAACAACAACAACAACAACAAAAACTAGCTATGGTCCTTGGACCACATGCTTCACACTGTTCCACATTGTTCCCTCCATTGCCCTGCCTTCTCTCACAGCTAATCTTCAGATAGTCATTCTCATACTAAGACCCTCCTACAGCCTCTCCTATTCAAATCCTTTATTTCTGAACCACATCTTCCACAGGCAGAGACCTCCTAATCCCACTTTTGGCCATTTGGATGGACAAATTCTAATTACCAGTCCATATTCCTGTTGATACTTAACATCAAGAACACAGTATAAACCAAGCACCTCACGATATCCCTACAAACTCTTGCGTATATGTTAGTGTCTTGGCTATTTGATCAAAGTTATTTAGTTGATAATAAATACAATGGGAATCCCTTGAAAGCAAATATAAAACTAATTACTAATGTTCTATTTATTACAGGAAAACAAATGTCTTTTAAGTGATTCACATTTATATTTGAGAGTGGACAAAATTTTCTACCACAAAATTAATACTGATGGCTTATTTGTGAAACAAATATTCTGACATTAATAGCATGACTTCCTACTTTGTCACTGTAACACAATCTCCTCTTGGAACTTACCTGATCTGTCACATCATACACAACTATGATGCCATGAGCTCCTCTGTAATAACTGGAGGTGATTGTTCGAAATCTTTCCTGGCCTGCTGTGTCCCACTATTACAAAACAATCAAGAAATCCAAACAAATCCATTAAAATAAAGTTGAGGAAAAGTGTAGGAGGGAAAGAAAATAGTTTAGTTTTTATAACTGTGAAGATTATCAGGATGTGATATAGAAACATTAATACTCAACTCATACCACTAAATTGCACAGCAGTAAGTACCTGAAAGTCCAGAAAAGAAGGTAGTACCTACAATTGAGCTTGCGATAATGATACTAAAATTACAAGCTGTTGACAGCAGGAACTATGTCACACTTTTCACATTCCCTACCGCCTTTAACACTGTGTTTAGGTATGCCACTGGCCTAAAGCTCTTGAACACAGAAGTCTCCCATATAAGACAAACTTACTTGCCAGCACATTCTACTATGATTAAAAGCACTGCACAGACCTAACTCAGATAACTACTAGACAAGACAGAACTTTAATTACCTCAAGCAGCTATCTTTTTTTCCCCCACTAAAGCAGGGTCTTATTCTGTCATCCAGGCTGAGTGCAGTAGCATGATCAGAGCTCACTGCAGCCTCAATCTCCCTAGCTCAAGTAATCTTTCACCTCAGCCTCCTGAGTAGCTAGGACTACGGGCACATGCCACCACACCCGGCTAAGTTTTTTTTTTTTTTTCGTAGAGATAGGGTCTTGCTAAGTTGCCCAGGCTGGTCTGAAATTCCTGGACTCAAGCAATCCTCCTGACTCAAGTCTCCCAAAGTCCTGGCATTACAGGTATGAGCCACCATTCCTGGCCAGGTGTTGTCTTCATCCTAGAGAAAACAATGTAAGGAAGATGATTCCAAATACTTCTATAAAATGTATTTTAAGAGCAATTTACTGCACTTCAACCATTTAGACTCAAACTCCAAAACAAATGCTAACTTTACTGCATTATAGTTCTGGGTTTTAAAGAAACTGTTGGGGTCGAGTGTGGTGGCTCACGCCTGTAATCCCAACACTTTGGGGGACAGAGGCGAGCGGATCATGAGGTCAGGAGTTCAAGACCACCCTGACCAACATGGTGAAACCCCATCTCTACTAAAAACACAAAAATTAGTTGGGTGTAGTGGTACACACCTGTAATCCCAGCTACTCAGGAGACCGAGGCAGGAGAATCGCTTGAACCCAAGAGGCGGAGGTTGCAGTAAGCCAAGATAGCTCCATTGCACTCCAGCCTGGGCAACAGAGAGACTCCATCTCAAAAAAAAAAATGAAAAAACAAAAAAACTGTTAGCCAGGTGCAGTGGCTCATGCCTGCAATCCCAGCACTTTAGGAGGCCAAAGCAGGAGGATCACTTGAGACCAGAAACTGGAGACCAACATAGGCAACATAGCAAGACCTAGTCTCGACTAAATTTAAAAAATTAGTTGGGCGTGGTGGTGCACACCTGTAGCTGCAGCTATTCAAGAGGATTGCTTAAGCCCAGGAGCATGTGGTTGCAGTGCCACTGCACTCCAGCCTATGGGGACAGAGGGAGACCCTATCTCTTAAAAAACAAAACATCTAGAAGCAAACTCAATTTTTAGATGTAAAAAGCCTTGTTTTTGTTTTTTGGTTTTTTTAGAGACGGAGTCTCGCTCTGCCTCCCAGGCTGGAGTGCAATGGTGCGATCTCAGCTCACTGCAACCTCACCTGGCAGGTTCAAGCAATTCTCCTGTCTCCGCCTGCCAAGTAGCTAGGACTATAGGCACCTGCCACCACACCAGGCTAATTTTTGTATTTTTAATAGAGACAGAGTTTCACCATGTTGGCCAGGCTGGTCTCAAACTCCGGACCTCATGTGACCCGCCCACTCAGCCTCCCAAAGGGTTGGGATTACAGGGGTGAGCCATCATACCGGCCGAAGCCTTGGTTTTAACAAGGAGAATGATCATTTTGTTGGAAGTACTCCTAGGCTGGGTGCAGTGGCTCACCGCTGTAATTCCTGCACTTTGGGAAGCCGAGACAGGTGGATCACCTGAGGTCAGGAGTTCAAGATCAGCCTGGCCAACATGGTAAAACTCCATCTCTACTAAAAATACAAAAACTTCACTGGCAGCATTGTGCTGTTAAAAAAAAAAAGTAAGAAAAAAATACAAATAAAGATTTAAAAAAGGACAAAGAAAAAAAGAAGAAAAAAAAAATACAAAAAATTAGCCAGGCATGGTGGCAGGTGCCTATAATCTCAGCTACTCAGGAGGCTGAGGCAGGAGATCGCTTAAACCCAGGCGTCAGAGGTTGCATTGAGCCCAGATAGAGCCACTGCACTACAGCCGGGTGACAAGAGCAAAACTCCGTCTCAAAAAAAAAAAGTGCTCTTAAACAATGACCTCTTAAAAAAATTTTTGAATAATTAGAAAACCTACCTACTCCTCTAAAATATACTGATAAAAGGCAATATCTTCATTAACAGTAATGGAAAACAACGAAATGATTACTATTAAACAAAGCCTAAGAAAAGTAGAGATTAAGATGCAACAGTCTTTGGGGGAGGGAGCTGTAAAGTTGTGGAGTGTAACTCTAAACTTGACACTGAGCCTACAATTTTAAATGACAAAACTTAAAACAAAAACAGGCAGGGCGTGGTGGCTCACGCCTGTAATCCCAGCACTTTGGAAGGCCAAGGCAGGCGGATCACAAGGTCAAGAAATCAAGACCATCCTGACCAACATGGTAAAACCCCATCTCTACTAAAAAATACAAAAATTAGCCAGGCCTGGTGGCGCACGCCTGCAATCCCAGCTACTCAGGAGGCTGAGGCAGAAGAATCACTTGAACCAGGAGGCAGAGGATGCGGTGAGCCAAGATCACCACTGCACTCCAGCCTGGTATCAGAGCGAGATTCTGTCTCAAAAAAAAAAAAAAAACCATCTCTACTAAAAATACAAAAATTGAGTGTGGTGGCACGAACCTGTAATCCCAGCTACCTGGGAGGCTGAGGCACAGAACTGCTTGAACCTAGGAGGCAGAGGTTGCAGTGAGCCAAGATCGTGCCACTGCACTCTAGCCTGGGTGACAGAATGAGACTCTGTCTCAAAGAAAAAAATAAATAAATAAAGTTCAGTAGTATTCAGTGAAATCGCTTCCTTTTCCTGACCCAGTCCACAAGGAGCTAAAAACAAGTTGCAATTTTGCATAAACTGGAAAATGAGCTGGGTATTAAGGAATTAATGTCAGTTCTATTTGATGTGATAATAAAATAGAGATGCATACTGAAGCATTTTGGAGTAAAATATCAAATGTCTATAATTTAACATGCTCTACTACTAGAAAAAAAAAGACAAATAATATGTCAAGAACTGTTCATCTAAGAAAAGCAAATAAAGAAAAATACAAAGCCTTCTTTTGTCCAGATTACTAAGCCTGAGAGCTCAGAAGAATAGATAGTAATCAATAAAGAGGCTCAAGGCCCAGCACAGTGGCTCACACCTGTAATCTCAATACTTTGGGAGGCTGAGGCAGGAGGATCACTTGAGCTCAGGAGTTTGAGACCAGTCTGACCAACATGGTGAAACCTTGTCTCTACTAGAAAATCCAAAAATTAGCCGGGTGTGGTGACAGGTGCCTGTGGTCCCAGCTACTCGGGAGGTTGAGGCAAGAGAATAGCTTAAGCCCACGAGGCAGACATTGCAGTGAACTGAGATCACACCACTGCTCCAACCTGGGTGACAGAGCCAGACTCTGTCTGAAAAAAGAAAAAAAAAAAGAGGCTCAAAGTCTTTCAGTGTATCCTTGGAGGAAGCAGTTAGAACTCTAGAATCAAGCCACTCTGACTTCAAAACATTGAATTCAGGTTCCTGGTTATTTACTATTAGAGTCACCTAACAGTTTCTTCATCTGTAAATGCTAGACAGCATTCACCTTGTTCAACTGCTAAAGGGGTTTAAATGAACTAATGTTTGCAAAATGTGCCTGACTATAGAAGCTGCTCAATAAAATAAGTTTCCTTTTCTTCCCTGCTCACCAACCCTTTTCACAAAGAAAGAAGAGGATAAATAGGTTTTTTACTAAAAGTCAACAAGAAATTATAGCTGACTAAAATAAGCAATGGCATCCAAAAAGTAAAATTTCCTTTTTTTTTCTTTTTTGAAATGGAAGTATTGCTATGTTGCCCAGGCAGATCTTGAACTCCTGGGCTCAAGTGTTCCTCCTGCCCTAGCCTCCCAAGTAACTGGGACTACAGGCACTGATATGAGTTGGCTCTGCGTCCCTACCCAAATTTCATCTCAAGCTGTAATCCCCACGTGCTGAGTAAGGGAAGTGATTAGATTACAGAGGCCATTTCCCCCATGCAGGCAATAGTGAATGAATTCTCACAAGATCTGATGGTCTCATAAAGGGCTCTTCCCCCATCGCTTCTTTCACACACTCTCTTACCTGCTGCCGTGTAAGACATGCCTGCTTCCCTTTCCGCCATGATTGTTAAGTTTCCTAAGGCCTCCCCAGCCATGAGGAACTGCAAGTCAATTAAACACCTTTTTTTTTGTTTGTTTTTTTTTTAATAAATCACCCAGTTTTGGTCAGTTCCTTGTGGCAGTGTAAGAACAGACTAACGCATGCACCAGGCCCAGCAGAAAGAGTAAAATTGCTGATGTTTCCCTGCTACTCTGAAAACCTTCCTGACTCTAAATCCTAATAGTACTAACAGTACTTTCCTTTGTATGTAATTCTCATTACCTTCATAATCAGAGTAATTTTCTCCCATGTTTGTCTCTCCCACTGAAATAAGAGCTCCTCCTAATGGGCTATGTTTCATTCATCTCTGTAACCTCCAAATCCCTGGTGTAATGTAGATATTTTCATAAAGCCTCATGAACGAACAATCACAGAAAGAGGACTTCCATGTTGTGCAACGGACTCAGTGCCTGCTCTACCTTGCTGAATGTGTTGTAATCTAACAAAACTCAGATAAAGACCCAGATGTCATACTTGAACAGGAAAAAGATGAAAGGAAAAGATAATTAAAATATAAAACAACAGAATGAAGATTTTTGAAAAGACCTAGAAAACTTGAAGGATTACTGAAGCCAAGTAAGAGGAAATGTTAAAAGTAAAACCCTGTGTTTAGATTTTTAAAACATCAGTCACAGAAGTGTAAAAAATACTCCGCCTTTTTTTTTTTTTTTTTGAGACAGGGTCTCGCTCTGTTGCCCAGGCTAGAGTGCAAAGACGTGATCTCGGCTCACTGGAACCTCCATCTCCCGGGCTCAAGCAATCCTCCCCCATCAGCCTCCTGACTACCCTTGGACTACAGGCACACACCACCATGCCTGGCTGATTTATGTGTTTTTTAGAGACAGAGTTTGCCATGTTGCCCATACCAGTCTTGAACTCCTGAGCTCAAGTGATCTGCCTGCCTCACCCTCCCAAAGTACTGGGATTACAGGGGTGAGCCACTGCACCCAAACAAGACCCCTATTTTAATTAAAAACAAGCAAATCAAAAACCTTAAGACCCAAACTAGTAAATAATATGGGTACTGACACAGTAAGTGGTCATATTTGGTTAATAAGAAAGGGCCATGAGCCCTTGATGTTCAAGAGAGAAATTAATTCAGGCTTCAAATCAAGACAGGATTTACCTCGTGTGTTAATCTCATATTTAAGAAATCAAATTTAATAAAAGGCATTTATAAAATGTAAGAATAACCCAAACTGCACAAGGTTCTGAAAACATCATTACAGAAAAGAGTGAGGAACTTCAGAGGTAGAAGAAAGGTTGTGATAAGATCAACCCGAAGGGCAGGCTACCAATAGAAGAGGAATTAATCTGATTCAGGCAGCTCTACAAGGCAGAGGAATAAGAACAGACAGAAGTAAAAGAAAACAGGCTTCAGCTCAATATAAAGAATTAACATTCTTACTGGAATAGACACTTACTTGGGATTTAAAAAAAAAAAAAAAAAAGAATTAACATGTCTCTAAAAGAATCATGCAGTGAGCTGAGATCATGCCACTGCACTCCAGCCTGGGAGACAAAGTAAGAATTTTTATAAAAAAAAAAAAAAAAAAAAAAAAAGGAATCACTGGGAATAAATAAATAAATAAAAATAATTGGTAACTAGAGCTTTTGTGTTTTTTGTGTTTTTTTCTGTATATTCTGCAAAGATGAGGTTTTGCCATGTTGCCCAGGCTGGTCTCAACCTCCTGAGCTCAGGCAATCTGTCCACCTTGGCCTCCCAAAGTACTGGGATTATAAGTGTGAACCACAACACCCGGAGGGCCACTGTGCCCAGCCTGGTTTTGTTTTTGGGACAGGGTCTCACTCTGTCACAAAGACTGGAGTACAGTGGTGCAATCTTACCTCACTGCAGCCTTAGAGTCCTGGGCTCAAATGATCTTCCCACCTCAGTCTCCTGAGGAGCTAGGACTACAGGCATGCACCACCACATCTGGCTAATTTTTTTTTTTTTTGGGGGGGTTAGAGATGGAGTCTCTATGTTGACCAGGCTGGTCTTTAACTCCCGGTCTCAAGTGATTCTCTGACCTCGGCCTCCCAAAGTGCTGGGATTACAGGCCAGTGCCATTGTACTTCAGCCTGGGAGACAAAGCAAGACTCCATCTCAAAAAAAAAAAACAAAAAAACAAAAATAAACAAACAAAATGTTCAAAAAGAGGCCGAAGGCATGGAAAAGAAATTCCTATTTGATGAAAGACAGGGCCAGGTACAGTGGCTCACACCTGTAATCCCAGCACTTTGGAAGGCCGAGGCAGGCAGATCACCTGAGGTTGGGAGTTCGAGGCCAGTCTGACCAACATGGAGAAACCTCGTCTCTACTAAAAATACAAAAAAATTAGTTGGGCATGATGGCACATGCCTGTAATCTCAGCTACTTGGGAAGCTGAGGCAGAAGAATCACTTGAACCTGGGAGGTGGAGGTTGTGGTGAGCCGAGATCACGCCATTGCACTCCAGCCTAGGCAACAAAAGTGACTCCTTGTCAAAAAAAAAAAGATGAAAGACAAATTAAGAGTGTCCTATAAGATCCCTTCCAGCCACAGGAAAGTAACAAAATATGAATGTTTCACACACAAATACACACCCATATCTTATGAAGACCAATGATCACACATAATATCATATCCATATATATATATATATAAATACATATATAAATACATATATATATATATATATATACATATATATATATATATAAAATGATATCATAACTCCATATCAGAACTTTAAACTACAGTAGTTTAAACTACAGTTTGGGGTAGATCTTTATGTACTCTTTATGGTGCCAAATAAAAAGTTGGCACTGCACTCATATAGTGGGAAATGTGGAAGGTAATTTGTTCACTGATTGCAAGTATTTCAAGCTATATCTGAAAACTAAATCTTTGCAAATCTTAATTTGACACATCAAGTGTGTTTACTTGTATCAATATCCACATCCACCTATGTTTTGTCACGTACCTTCTTTTCCTCATCAGAATCATATAAAGAAAAGAATCATATAACGACAAGGAGCAACTTAACCCATCGAACACCCATTTATCTGCACATGTCATTTCATAGTAGTATCACATCATAAGCAGTATACACTGCCCAAAAGTTTACAAAGGCTTTCACATGTATTGTCACATACGCAAAGCTATTAGATTTGGTTCTCACAGCTATCTTACAAATTAGCAAATCAGGTGTCATCACACTCATTTTAGAAAGGAAACTGGGTCTCAGGGTTACTTCAGACTTTTCCCCCAAGACACAAACCCATGGTTCTCTAACAAGTAAACACCAGAACCAAGTCAACAAATCTAAGTCTTCTGACTCCCAATACAGGACTCCTTCTAGTTCCATGTGTCATCAGTTCCATGAAAAGGCGCAGTCACTGGTTTCCTGTGTTACATCATGCTAATAACCTACTCTGAAAAATGCTGAGACTTATTTTTTAAAAGACCATAGATATGTCCAAATTGACAGGACTCAGACCCATACTGAAGAGACACAATTATTGTAATTGCCTATATTTAATTGGGGGCTGAGGTATAAAGATGGATAAGGGGGATAGGATGGCACAGGGACACAAAATATTGAAGACAGAGCTCCAGTTACTTGGTTCTACCAGTAACTGTAGGCAAGTCATTAAATTTTGCAGCATTCTTTTTTTGAGCAGTAAAATGAACATGTCACAAAAACTACTTTTCTTTCCAACAAAATTCTATGTTTCTACAGAGCTGATGCACACTATCTAATAAAAATACTTAAAACAGAACTAAATAAATACTTCTCTTCAACTGAGCCACATAGGAAGAATCTCTTCCTAGGTTTCCTTTAATGTTCCCCGCACTCAGCACAGTACTAAAAATACAAACAGAAAACGGTCTATAACACTTTCACTGTAGGACAAGGTAATATTTTTTTTGGGGGGGGGGGGGGACAAGGTAATCTTAAACTTAAGATTTCCCTACAAGAAAAAAATAAGGACCAAGTTTGACTTAAAACATGAGTTTCTCTCGCTTTATGAATAGAAAATTCAATGAGGCTTAAGTAATCTTGAAAACATTCTTTTTAATATAAATAATTTATTCTACCATTCTATCTTAAGTACATGATTCTTAAGACATTTTACATTAAATTTTGTTAGCATATTAAATATATGTAAAATAATATTTTACAAATTTACCAAAATAAATGAAAAAAAAATTTCTAGCCAAAAGTCACTTACTATTTGAAGCTTGATTGTTTTCCCATCTAACTCTATGGTTCTTATTTTGAAATCCACACCAATTGTGCTGATGTAGCTTTCTGTGTATGTATCATCCTGAAGGGGGAAATAATTAACAATTAAAATTATTGTTCAGTGGAGCAGATGCAAGTCTAAGTGAAAAAAAAATGTTCAAGAGTAGATAAAAAGATTCATGTTTACTTTTATCTACAGTCCAAGTTTATGAACAAAATTTATAAAGTGTAACGTGCTGACAATATCCACTCCATCCACTTTCAGTACTTACTTCATATTGTGATTACAAAGCACTACTTAACCATAGTTTCTTCTTTGCTTAAGATCTCATCAATAGTCATTTTTATCTTTCCCAAAAATCCTCTCTTGGCAAATTCTTTTATTTTTGGAGGCGAGGTTTCACCGTGTTGGCCAGGCTGGTCTTGAACTCCTGACCTCAGGTGATCCATCAGCCTCGACCTCCCAAAGTGCTGGGATTACAGGCATGAGCCACCGCACCCAGCCTGGCAAATTCTTTACATACATTATATAGAAAAATATTTTATATTTTCAATGATTATGAATAATTTTTCTTTTTCTTTTTAGATGGAGTCTTGCTCTGTCACCCAGGCTGGAGTGTAATGGCACGATCTCGGCTAACTGCACCTCTGCCTCGCAGGTTCAAGCAATTCTCCTGCCTCAGCCTCCAGAGTAGTTGGGATTACAGGTGACCACCACCACACCTGGCTAATCTTTGTATTTTTAGTAGAGACAGGGTTTCACCATGTTGGTCAGGCTACCTCAGGTGATCCACCCGTCCTGGCCTCCCAAAGTGCTGGGATTACTGGCATAGGCGACTGAGTCCAGGCTATGAATAATTTTTCTAATCACTCGTCAGCAAAACTCTTACAACCCATCCACCCAATTTATTCACCATAAAACAATCATTTCACTCCACTCTTAACGAACTTTTTCTTAGAAGTCAATCTTGCTTCCCTGTTATGCTTTTTCTTTTTTTTAGATATAATGCACATAACATTAAAGTTACCCTTTTGAAGTGGACAATTCAGTGGTTCTTATACATTCACAAGGTTGCTAATTATAACTACGAATTCCAGGATATTTTCATCACTCCAGAAAGAACCTGCCTTCACTCCCTGGCAACCACTAATCTACTTTCTAGCTCTTTAGATTTGCCAATTTTAGACATTTCATATAAATGGAATCATAAAATAAGTGGCGCTCTGTGTCTGCCTTCTTTCATTTAGCATAATGTTTTCAAGGTTCATCCATGTTGTAGCATGTATCAGTACTTCATGACAGAGTCTTGCTCTGTTGCCCAGGCTGGAGTGCAGTGTTGTAATCTTGGCTCACTGCAACCTCTGGTCTCCTAGGTTCAAGCAATCCTCATGCCTCAGCTACCCAAGTTGTTGGGATTACGGGAATGCATCACCATGCCTAGTTAATTTTTATATGTTTAGTAGAGAGGGTTTCACAATGATGGTCAGGCTGGTCTTGAACTTCTTGCCTCAAGTATCCACCCACCTTGGCCTCTCAAAGTGCTGGGATTACAGGTGTAAGCCACCATGCCTGGACCATTTTATTGACTGAATAATATTACATGTATAAATATACCACATTTTTTCCATTCATAAATTGATGGACATCTGATTTGGGTTGATTCCACTTTTTGGCTATTATGAATGATGCTGCTATGAACATTTGTGTACAAGTTTTCCTGTGAATATATGTTTCTCGCCAATTTTTTAACCCAATGCTAAACTTTTAAAATGATAACTGCTTCTCGGAAGTACCTGCCATGAAATTTTATTCAAAATGGAAATAAAACTTACTTTTAAGTGAAAATATTTCTTGTGAAAAGATATATGAATGAACAGACCAGGCTATCATGTGAAACACAAAGCACCACCTAAGAAGTAATCTGCCAGTGAAGATGGACCTTAATCGAATCAAGTCTAATTAGAACGGCACTGCCAAACAGAACTTTCTGTGACAATGGAAAGGTTCTATAAGCTGTGCTAGCCAATATGGTAGCCATTAGCCCTATGCAGCTTGTGAAACAAGAAACCAAATTTTTTAATTTTTCAAATTTTCCCCCCTTAAAGGACAAGGTCTCGATGTCGCCCAGGCTAGAGTACAATCATAGCTCACTGACGCCTCGAACTCCTGAGCTCAAGCAATCCTCCCACCTTGGCCTCCCAAAGTGTGAGATTATAGGTGTGAGCCACCAACGTTTTCTATTTTAATTAATTTAAATTTAAATAGCTACATAGAGCTAGTAGCTACTACAAGGATAGTGCAGTTCTAGGTCTTATTTTTAATTACAGAAAAAGGGATAAACAAGCATAAGGAAATCACAAGGAAGCAAAATGACAAATCTAGAATACTGGACAATCTACAGGACACGTGCTCCAGTTTCTGCAAAAAGTCAATGACATGAAAAATACATAAATAAAAAAAGGGAAGTTATAAAACTCTAGATTAAAAGACCAACAACAAAATAACCAAATGGAAAATGTATTTTGTATGTTGATAATGGCATTGTAATTTTATAAGAAACTGTTTTTAGAAATATGGGCTGGGCATGGTGGCTCAAGCCTATAATCCCAGCACTTTGGGAGGCCAATGCGATTAGATCACGAGGTTAGGAGTTTGAGATCAGCCTGGCCAAGACAGTGAAACCCTGTCTCTACTAAAAATACAAAAATTAGCTGGGGTGGTGGCAGGCACTTGTGCTATCAGCTACTCAGAGGCTGAGGTAGGAGGCAGACAATCGCTTGAACCTGGGAGGCGGAGGTTCCAGTGAGCCAAGATCACACCACTGCATTCCAGTCTGGGTAACAGAGCATAACTCCATCTCAGGAGGTTGGGGGAAAGAAATACATACTGAAGTATGTATGGGGGAAATAACATGTTTGGAGATCTGTATCACAACACTTCAGCAAAGAGAAAGGAAAAAACGGGTTACAGGAAACAAGTGTGGGCATGTCTTAATAATGCTACATCCAATTCATGCATGAGATTTAAACAAAAAAGATGTCTAAAGAGAACTATAACGTGACCAGAGAGAGTTTCAAATGACTAGAGGATAATTATATTGATTGATCCTCACATATTCACATTAATGCACATCTAGAATCACTGGGTAAAAGAACATACACTTTTAAGGCAATGACAAAATGATCCTCATTGTTATCAGGTATTCATTTTTTAAAAATTATTTATTTTGTAACTGAGTGCCTAGTATCAGGTACTAAAGAAAGTATGTAGAGGCTGAGTGCGGTGGCCCACATTTGTAACCCCAGCACTTTGGGAGGCCAAGGCGGGCAGATCACTTTAGGTCTGGAGTTCAAGACCAGGCTGGCCAACATGGTGAAACCCCATCTCTACTAAAAATACAGAAATTAGGCGGTGTGGTGGTGCACGCCTGTAAACTTAGTGACTTAGGAGGCTGAGATAGAGAATGGCTTGAACCCAGGAGGCGAAGGTCGCAGTGAGCCGAGATTGCACCACCGCACTCCATCCTAGGCGACAGTCACAAAAAAAAGTATGTAGAGAACAAAATGAATGCAATAAATATTCATTTAGCACGTCTACCCCCCAGGTACTGAGATAGAAATACTGAATTCTTGGCCGGGAGTGATGGCTCACGCCTATAATCCCAGCACTTTGGGAGGCTAAAGTAAACAGATTACTCGAGCTCAGGAGTTCGAGACCAGCCTGACCAACATGGTAAAACCCATCTCTACTAAAAATACAAAAAATAGCTAGGCGTGGTGGTACGTGCCTGTAATCCCAGCTACTTAGGAGGCTGAGGCATGAGAATCGCTTAAACCCGGGAGGCAGAGGTTGCAGTGAGCTGAGATGGTGCCAATGTACTCCAGCCTGGACAACAGAGCTAGATTCCATTTCCCCACCACCACAAAAACAAAAGAAATGCTGAATTATTGTAAATCCCTAAGTGACCTTTACTCCCATGCCTCTGAGCCATTACTATTCCTCCTGCCCAAAAGCCTCAGTTATCTCTTTCTGCATAACCCTACTTACTCCCAGCCCCAGGCTCATGAGACAATTTTTTATTCATCCTTTAATTCTGAGCTCAGGCAATACTGAGTGCCCAAACAATTCCTCCAACTCCTCAGCCAACAGAGATTCTTCCCTCTGTGCTCCCAAAGCTTATTACACATTTCTTTATTACAGTCCTCACCACAATTGTCTCTATTAATATTCTGAGGGTATGGGAATCAGCATTTTAAAAATACTTTCCAGGTATTCATTCTACTATGCAGGCAGTACTAGAAAACCTCTGACTTAAAGCAGTGCGTATCCCAGAGAGGGTTTTCTTTGAAGTACAAACACCTCAGGCTACAGCTAGATTCTTCTCACCTACTGAAAGTTGCTTAAGAATTATTATTTTTAATATTTTCCAATTTAACAAAAATTACATATCTAATTTTAACTTACAGTCCTTTAATTAAAAATAAATTTGAGGTGGTTTTTTTCCCACATTTATTGGCGATTTGTATTACTTCTCTTGTCAACTGACTGCCCATGTATTTGCCCACATTTCCACTGGGGCAAATATTCTTTTCTTATTGATGTGCAAATGTGTTTAATATATTGAGAATACCAATGTTCTCAATATTGTGTGTGTGTGTGTGTGTGTGTGTGAGAGAGAGAGAGAGAGAGAGAGAGAGAGAGAAAGAGAGAGAGAGAGAGAGAGAAAGTGAGAGAGAGAGAGTGAGTTTGACATGGTGAAACCCCGTCTTCACTAAAAATACAAAAATCAGCCGGGCGTGGTGGTGCACACCTGTAATCCCAGCTACTCAGGAGGCTGAGGCAGGAGAGTCACTTGAACCAGGGAGGCGAAGGCTGCAGTGAGCCAAGATCATGCCACTGCACTCCAGCACTCCAGCCTGGGCAACAGAGCAAGACTCCATCTCAAAAAAAAAAAAAAAAAAAAGGTGTTCCATGGGAAAAAAAAGCAGTTAGCTCAGCTTACAACTCAAAAACTACAAATGGTTTTCTTTTCTCCAAAAGAACCAACACACAAACCAGTATGCAGTAAAAAGTGCTTTCACCAGCACTTTGGGAGGCTGAGGCAGGTGGACGTATTGAGCTCAGGAGTTCAAGATCAGCCTGGGCAACAAAGTGAGACCTCCGTCTCTAGAAAAAATACAAAAACTAGCCAGGCATGATGGTGCATGCCTGTGGTCCCAGCCACTTGGGAGGCTGAGGTGGGAGGATGGCTTCAGCCTGGGCAGCAGAGATCGCACCATTGCACTCTAGCCTCGGCAACAGAGCCAGACCCTGTCTAAAATTTAAAAAAAAAAAAAAAAAAGCCTTATGTGAACTTCCCATTTCTTTACAAATATTTTTAAACAAACACTCATGAATCAACATTTTTCAAAAAATAATTTTAACTGTTTTGTCAAGGACATTCTTCAATAAAAATGGTAGGGCTTTTCTTTTGTCCCTGTCAGTGCACAGAGGTAAAGAATGCCATCACTATGAGTACAATTTGGGGCTTAGCACGGCCTTGATGTGTACCAAGCCACCAGCAATTTTATCCACCATTGCTTTTGTACCACCAGAGCCAATGTCAACACTGAAAAAGGCAAATACCTTTTATATTAATATTATTACTAAGTAAATGTTTCCTTACAAATACTAATGTCTTAGTATTATTAGGATATTTTGACCTTATGGACTACCTGAGAGGGTCTTGGTAACCCCCAGGAGTCTTTGGTCCATGCTCTGAGAAACAATGATCTAAACAGTAAGAAGTGACATATTCTAAATTTAAAGGTAGTTGATAAAGACTATGAAGGACACTGTGGATTCTGTTAAGTCCAAAGTCCTTTATCTGTCAGCTTCAGCATTTAGAACTATGCCATTGGCCAACAAAGTTTGCCCAAGGCCCTACATTTTCTTTTATTAATTATTATTTTATTTTTAGAGACAGAGTCTTGCTAAGTTGCCCAGGTTGGTCTCAAACTCCTGGACTCAAGTGATCTTTCCACCTCAGCATCCTGAGTAGCTGAGACTGCAGGCATAAGCCACTGTAGCACCTGGCTCTGCTTTTTCTTTTTATTCTACTAAAGTTTAACTTGAAGATTCATTTTCATCAAGTCACATTAAACACAGGCCAACTATTCCCTTTATCTTGCTGCCTATATTAGAACTGCTGTTTGACCCTAAAAGTATTAGACATTCTGACTTTATAATCATACTACACTGAATTTCTTTTAAGAGCAACAACATTTTTCTATGTAACAGTCCAAGATACCACTGGGGATATATATTTGGAGGCTTTAAATATATAGATTCTGGACGAATTAACTTATTCTGAATAAAACTTTAATTTTTTTGTCTACCTAGAAAACACACACAGCATTAATTGTACCATTAATTGTAAAAGTATTTCAACTTCAACTTACTGCAAACCTAAGAAGAAGGCAAGACTTTCCAACCCCAGAGTCGCCAATCAGAAGTAACTTGAATAAATAATCACTGCAAAAAGAAAAAGAAAATTATGTTAATAAAAAGCATACTGCATTACTGTAAGTTATACAACAACAAAAATACAGCTACAAATAACAACTCACTGTGAAGACTACATCTCCTGAAGCCCAGGCATGGCTCAAGAGAAGCCAAAATTGCAAACAGCAGCAGCCCTTTTGATAGATCACTAAACAAGACAGAATGATATAAAAAAAAAAATAGGCAATATCACTTATGATCTTTAACATCAGTGAACTTCCACTTAAAAGGAAAGAAAAGAAAAATCAGTGATACGCACTCTTGGAGCACCCAAGAGATTTAAAACATTCTAAATAAATCCCACTCCTCTGCAGTATTAGAATACACAAAGGTAATTTTTCATTGTTTTTGTCAATGAAATATTAGTCTTTCCTTCAAATTCTAAGATCAGGCCAGGTGCGGTGGCTCATGCCTGTAATCCCGACACTTTGGGAGCCCAAGGCAGGCAGTTCATTTAAGTCAGGAGTTTGAGACCAGCCTGACCAACGTGATAAAACCCCGTCTCTACTAAAAATACAAAAGTTAGCCGGGCATGGTGGTGGATGACTGTGATCCCAGCTACTAGGGAGGCTGAGGCAGGAGAATTCCTTGAATCTGGGAGGTGGAGGTTGCAGTGAGCTGAGATCATGCCACTGTACTCCAGCTCCAGCCTGGGCAATAAGAGCAAAACTCTGTCTCCAAAAAAAAAAAAATTCCAAGATCAAATAATTATTTCATAGCACTCTTCCAATGAAGGGACTTTTATGATCCTTCTCTAGCATCCAGCTTGAATTCTTCCCTCAAAATGATCATCATTTAACTTCTGAAAGACCATATTGCATTTTAAATTAGAAACGTGGTAAAATCACCAGCTGTTTATCCAAGTGCAAAACTGTACTAACATTCTACACTTGTATTAAAGCATTTTCCAGAACCATTGAAAACCAGGCTCTCTTTATGTATCTCTAACATTGCCAGGCCTAACTCAAAAGCTATCCCCAGAGATTCCTTCATGGACCTACAACAACATATTATTCACCCATGGTCTCCAAAGAAATCCATTATAGATCTTCCCAACTGAGAACACCAGTTCCATGCATTCTTTTAAGCAATTTCAAAAGGACAAAAACCTTAGAATTTACATATTGTTTTTGTAGAAGATATACATGATTTTGTATTTTTTCAGGAGGCGGAGGTTGCAGTGAGCTGAGATCGCACCACTGCACTCCAGCATGGGCAAAAGAGGAGTCTCAAAAAAAAAATAAATAAAAATGAACAGGGGCCGCGTAGTGGACTTTGGGAGGCCGAGGTGGGTGGATTACCTGAGGTCAGCAGTTCGAGACCAGCCTGCCAACATGGTGAAACCCCATCTCTACTAAAAGTACAAAAATTAGCTGGGCGTGATGGCGGGCACCTGTAATCCCAGCTACAAGGCTGAGGCAGGAGAATCACTTGAACCTGGGAGGTGGAGGTTGCAGTGAACCAAGATCACGCCACTGCACTCCAACCTGGGCAATAATAGCAAAACATCATCTCAAAAAAAAAAAAAAAATGAATGATTCCTAATTGCATTACAAGTTACATTATAGTTTCAAGAAATTAATACCAATTTTTTAAAATCACCTTTTTCAACTACTACATTCTTTTTAAGTTTTACAAATATAACACTGCTATTTTAAAACATTATGGCCAGGTGGCTCATGCCTGTAATCCCAGCACTTTGGGAGGCTGAGGCAGGCAGATAATAAGGTCAGGAGTTCGAGGCCAGCCTGACCAACATGGTGAAACCCCATCTCTACTTAAAAATACAAAATAAGCTGGGCATGGTGGCACATGCCTGTAATCCTAGCTACTTGGGAGGCTGAGGCATTGGAATCACTTAAACCCAGGAGGTGGAGGTTGCAGTGAGCCGAGACTGCACCACTGCACTCCAGCCTGGGTAACAAGAGGGAAACTCCATCTCTAAAAAAATAAAAAGAAAAGAAAAAAAATTATGAGTTTCTAATAATTTACAGTTCAAATTAAAGCCATTATAACTAACATGAAAAAGAAAAAGAAAAAGACTGAGGAACTGTCACAGACTGAAGGTGACTAACATGGTATAACAACTAAATACAGTATGGTATACTCAATTAGATCCTAGAACAGAAAAAGAACATTGGTGAAAAAATTAGAGAAACCGGATTAAGTCTATAGGTTAGTTAAAAACGTACTAATGTTTATTTCTTAATTTGGACAAATGTACCATGTATGTAAGATGTTACTATTAGGAGAAGCTGAGTGAACGGTATATAAGAGCCCTACACTGATTTCACAATTTCAGTAAGTCTAAATTTAGTTCAAAATAAAAAGGGTTTTAGAAAAGCTTTTAAAAGGTTTTTAGGTTAAAAAATTATGAGGAAGTCGGGCACAACTCATGCCTGTAATCCCAGCACTCTGGGAGGCTGAGGCAGGCAGATCACCTGAGGTCAGGAGTTCGAGACCAGCCTGGCCAACATGGTGAAACCCTGTCTACTAAAAATAAAAAATTAGCCAGAGGTAGTGGTGTGCACCTGTAGTCCTAGCTACTCAGGAGGCTGAGGCAGAAGACTCGCTTGAACCTGGGAGGCGGAGATTGCAATAAGCTGAGATCACATCACTGCACTCCAGTCTGAGCAACAGAATAAGACTCCCATCTCAAACAAAACAAAACAAAATAAAACATGACAAACAATCACTTCAAAAAGCTACCTTATGCCAGGCGCAGTGGCTCACGCCTGTAATCCCAGCACTTTGGGAGGCTAAGGTGAGCAGATCACCTGAAGTCGGGAGTTCGAAACCAGCCGGACCAATATGGAGAAACCCTGTATCCACTAAAAATAGAAAATTAGCTGGGCGTAGTGGCATACGCCTGTAATCCCAGCTACTCGGGAGACTGAGGCAGGAGAATCGCTTGAACCCGGGAGGCGGAAGTTGTGGGGAGGCGGAAGTTGTGGGGAGGCGAAAGTTGTGGTGAGCCGAAATCATGCCATTGTACACCAGACTGGGCAACAAGAGCAAAACTCCGTCTCAAAAAAAAAAAAAAAACTAGCTCATGATATTTTATTTTTTTGAGACAGAGTCTCAAAGATTTTTGTCTCAAATTTTTCTGAGACAGAGTCCAGCCCAGGCTGGAGTGCAATGGCACGATCTCAGATCACTACAACCTCTGCCTTCCAGATTGAAGCAATTCTCCTGCCTCAGCCTCTTAAGTAGTTGGGATTACAGGCATGTGCCACCATGCCTGGCTAATTTTTGTGTTCAGTAAAGACAGGGTTTCACCATGTTGGCCAGGCTAGTCTTGAACTCTTGACCTCAAGTGATCCACCCACCTTGGCCTCCCAAAGTCCTGGGATTACAGGCGTGAGCCACCGCGCCTGGCTGCTCATGGTATTTTTAAACAATATGAGAGACATTTTACGTTTTTTCAAGTTAAATCTAATTGGGCTGGATTTATAAAATAAAGCTGCTTTTGAGGCACAAGTATTTCTATTATCAGTGAATATTCTGTTAAACTGCTTGAATTTTATAATACCATGAGCAGATATTATATTTTAATGTAAAGAGTTCACTCTATGAGAAAACTTAAAAACTGTTAAGGTAAGAATGGCATAGAATAAGCCTGGACAGAGGCTTTAACAACTGGATGGTAGGCATCAAATACTGCAAAAAGAGAAAAATTATTTTTGCTTTCAGTTTTTCCTACAAGTCAACTTTTGGTCTCCGTTAGCAATATGGGAGGTTCCAACAAAAAAAACAAAAGCAATAAGGTACAGTAAGGATGAGTTTTATTCTACTCAATTTGCATGAAGTTAAATGATGGATGACAAGGCCAGGCACAGTGGCTTGTGCCTGTTAATCCCAGCACTTTGGGAAGCTGAGGTTGGAGGAACATTTGAGTCCAAGAGTTTGAGACCAGCCTAGGGAACATAGTGAGAAGCCCCATCTCTTAAAAAAAAAAAAGAAAGAAAGAAGACTGGGAGCGGTGGCTCACACCTGTAATCCCAGCACTTTGGGAGGCCGAGGTGGGTGGATCATGAGGTCAGGAATTTGAGACCAGCCTGACCGACATGGTGAAACCCTGTCTCTACTAAAAATACAGAAATTAGCTGGGCATTGTGATGCGCGCCTGTAATCCCAGCTACTCAGGGGGCCGAGGCAGGAGAATCGCTTGAACCCAGGAGGCGGAGGTTGCAGTGAGCTGAGACTGCGCCACTGCACTCCAGCCTAGGTGACAGAGCAAGACTTTGTCTCAAAAAAAAAAGAAGAAAAGGAAGGAAAAAATGATCAATGACAGGATATGTGGGTTTTGCTAACATTAGAATTGTCTTTTGCTTAACAGATGGGGAAAAAATACATTCAATTACAAAATACATTCAATTACAAATCAGTGAGAGGGCCCACCCCAGAACCCTTGTTTCAACTTTCAGTTTAGAGTTCTATTTCCATTATTTGTTTGCAAGCAAAAATGACACTCGTACATATATGTACATTTATGATCTGAATATAATCTTGATGTTCACTGATGTACACATCTATGCCATTTTTGTATGCAAGCACTAACATTTTCTGGTACAGTGCCGCACATCTGTAGTCCCAGCTACTTAGGAGGCTGAGGCAGGAGAGTAATTTGAGCCCAGGAGTTCGAGGCTGCAATGAGCTAGGATCTAACCACTGCACTCACTATAGCCTAGGTGACAGAGTGAGACCCCCATCTCTAAATAAATAAAATAAAAAATATAAAAATTAAAAATCACTACTGTGAAAGCATGGAACAATATTCTTTAAATAAAAAGTTAGAAAAATAGATTTCAGGTTCAAAATTCTATTTAGGTAAAATGCTTTTCTTGCCTGAAGTACGAAGTAGCAAATGAATCAGCTTCTTTCTCAATCTAAAATGCTACTGGGAATTCTAAAACCTCCAAAATAATACTGTTATGTGAAAGGATTAAAGAATTTTAAGTATAATCTTTTTTGCTTTTTAAAAAATCTTTTGAGGTGCTGGGCACGACTAGCTCATCTCAGCACTTTCAGAGGCTGGAGTAAGAAGATCACGTGAGGCCAGGAGACCCATCTGGGCAACATAGCAAGACTCTGTCTCTAAAAAAATAAAAAAATTAAAAAGTTTTTGCACACACATAATTAGAGTTGAAAGGAAATTAGTATTTCTAAATTGTAGGATTATAAGGGATCAATAGTTTCTTCTTTATACCTTTTTAACAGCCTGCAGTAAGTTTGTATAACTTTTATAACCAGGAAAAAAAATGTTATTTGAAAGGATGAGAAAAGGGTTTTATTCAATGAGTTAACACCCTTGCAAATGTGTTCGGCATATCTATCAGTACAGCACACCTATCATAACACAAATTACTTCTATGTAGGTAGAGCAGGTCAAGGTTGTTAACAGACAGCAATGGGATGCTCCCATACAGCCACAAGTATATAAAGTTAACTTTTTGGGTTAAATAAGAATATATTTTTTTCTTCTTTCATGAAATAACATCTAGATTTTCAGACAAGGTTCACATGTCAATGAATACTAAGGCTGATTGACATTAATCCAACTTTCAACATTCCACCCTTTGGAAACATATGCCAAGGAAGAAAAAAAGTCTAACAGCAGAGAACTATAGTGTGTAATTGTATTTGTACAAATAGAAATACAAATACAAATTTATACAAACAGAAACATAAATTTTATAATATCAACTGTAAGTACCTAAGAAAAGGCCTGTTTTAAAAAGTTCAATGGAAGCTAAATTCATTCTCTTTCATCTAGAATGGATTCATTTTCAGACAGGAATTCCTATGATTTGAATGTATCCTCCAAAGTTCATGTGTTGGATACTTAATCCTAATGCAACAGTGTACGAATGCACAGCCTAATGAGTGGTGATTAGGTCATGAGAGTAATGGTTTAATGGGTTCTCTCAAAAGTGGGTTAGCTATCTCCGGAGTCACTTTGTTATAAAAGTGAGTTCAAGTCCCTTCTTGCTCTCTGTCTTGACATACCCACTTGCCTTTCCACCTCCCACCATATGAAAATACAGCACAAAGGCCAAAACCATGCTCTTGAACTTCCCAGCCTCCAGAATCATAAACCAAATAAACTTCTGTTTATAAATTACCCAGTCTGTGCTATTCTGTTACAGCAGCAGAAAACAGACTAAGACAGTAATGTTATTTTATCTTCTTCTAAATGTCTTATTTGATAATAGCAAAAACTAAGCTCACATATCAAATTTAAAACAAAATCCTGGGCCGAGCGTGGCAGCTCACACCTGTAATCCCAGCACTTTGGGAAGCCAAGGCAGGCAGATCACCTGAGGTCAGGAGTTTGAAACCAGCCTGGACGGCATGGTGAAATTCTATCTCTACTAAAAATACAAAAAAATTTAGCTGGGCATGGTGGCAGGTGCCTGTAATCTCAGCTAATCAGGAGGATGAGGCAGGGAATCGCCTGAATCCAGGAGGCAAAGGTTGCAGTGAGCCGAGATTGCGTCACTGCACTCCAGTCTGGGCGACAGAGTGAGACTCTGTCTCAAAAAAAAAAAAAAAAATCCTGATACATTGGCCAAATAAAGTTTAAGGAAAAATTATCAAGACTATCAAACTATATACTATTTTAATAAAATTGGGGTATGAAACAATTAATAAAAAACTTCAACTGCAACGATCATTTTTGACATAATCTTCTTCACTCACTTTAAGTACACTCCACAGAATATAATTCAAAATTGGCCTTTGCTGGAGACAAGAGGTAAGAACTTTTAGTTAGTTCATATGCATCTATACTGTGAATTTTACAGCGAGCACGTATTACTTTTATAATTTTTTTTTAAATTAAATAAACCTTCAGCTGTGGACTAAGCAGCCTGTCAGTCAAATAAATAGTCAAAATGACCAACTGCCAGGAATCTGAGAGGGCAACGGTCTTTTCCAAATTTAAAGAAATACTCCAGCAATTAAAAAACAAATACTGTTTCCACTCAGATGAAGCATCTTAAAGAAATTGTTCCCATAATCAACCACTAAAATTACATGTTTTTCTTTGATATTTAGAGACAATAAATTGAGCAGGGCATGCTGGCTCACATCTATAATCACAGCACTTTGGGAGGTGGAGATGGGTGGATCACAAGGTCAAGAGTTCAAGACCAGCCTGGCCAAGATGGTGAAACCTCATCTCTATTAGAAATACAAAACTTCAGCCCGACCAACATAGTGAAACCCTGTCTCTACTAAAAATACAAAAAAATTAGCTGGGCATGGTGGTGGGCGCCTGTAATCTCAGATGCTCCAGAGGCTGAAGCAAGACAATCACTTGTACTTGGGAGGCAGAGGTTGCAGTGAGCTGAGATGGAGCCACTGCACTTCAGCCTGGGCAACACTGCGAGACTCCATCTCAAAAAAAAAAAAATTAGCTAGGCATGGTGGCGGGCAGCTGTAATCCCAGACACTCGGGAGGCTGACAAAAAGAACTGCTTGAACCCAGGAGGCAGAAGTTGCAGTGAGTCGAGATCGCCCCACTGCTTCAGCCTGGGTGACAGAATTAGACTCCATCTCAAAATTAAAAAAAAAAAAGAAAACAGATTAATTTTCCAGGTTCCAATTTAGTTCTATTTAGAATAGTGTTCTAAAAATTCAAAGCTGGCCAGGTGCAGTGGCTCTCCTGTAATCCCAACACTTTGGGAGGCTGAGGTGCGTGGATCACTTGAGGCCAGGAGTTCGAGACCAGCCTGGCCAACACGGCAAAACCCTATCTCTACTAAAAATACAAAAATCAGCCAGACGTGGTGGCAGGCACCTGTAGTCCCAGCTACTAAGGAGGCTGTGGCAGAGAGAATTGCTTGAACCTGGGAGGTGGAGGTTGCAGTGAGCTGAGATTATGCCACTGCACACCGGCCTGGGCAACAGAGCAAGATAACGTCTCAAAAAAAGGAAAAAAGAAAGAAAAGGAAAAAAAAAAAAAAAAAAGAAGGAAAGTTCAATTAGCACCCACTACCACCCAATTAGGCTTCTTATCCGGATTATTAATCATGTTTCTAAAACATCTAGCATATATTGTCTGGCACATACAGAAGCACAATAAGTGCCATTGTTATTTTTCCTTCCTCCTACCAAAACCATGAAGTAACAATACAAATTTCAGAGGTATAGACAAAAACTCTGAAGCTATTTATCCAAAGCTTCTGTTCAATTAGTGACAAACGATCACAGGAATTGATATATATAATCTAAAGTGAAAGTTTAAAAATTGCCAACTAATAGTTATAAGTACTATGATTATACAAGTCATAATTCCCAAAGCCTAGAATGCATAAAACAGTAACATGTTCTGCAGCAAGTGTGCCCTCTACAGCAAAAGGCAGCTCTCTGCTTCATTTGCTTTTCATAGAAAAATATCCACGACTTCTAAGGCTCCAAGTTTAAATATATGATAACAAAACAAAAAATGAGAATGGATACAATCAGTTTCAACCCAAGATGTAAAGGTAAAGTTAAGCCCATTTATAAATAATACACACCTCACAAACCCTTCTTAACCACCCCCCAGGCCCGCCTACCACCACCACCACCACCAGCACCGCCAAGATAAGGTCTTGCTCTGTCACCCAGGCTGAAGTATAATGACACAATCGCAGCTCATGGCAGCCTCCAACTCCCAGACTCAAACAAACCTCAGGGCCGGGCGTGGTGGCTCACACCTGTAATCCAAGGGCTTTGGAGGCCAAGGCGGGCAGATCACCTGAGGTCGGGAGTTCAAGACCAGCCTGACCAACATGGTGAAATCCTTTTTTTAAAAAAATAAAAAAATAAAAATAAATAAAAAAAACAAACCTCTTGCCTCAGCCTTTCAAATGGCTGGGAGCACAAGCACACCAACCACACCTGGCTATTTTTTATTTTTAGTTTTTGTAGAGACAAGGTCTTCATATGTTGCCCAGCTCTCAAACTCCTGGCCTCAAGCAATCCTCCCACCTCAGACTCTCGAGTGGCTGGGACTATGGGTGCACAACACCATGCCTAGCTTATTTTTTAAATTTTTTGTAGAGAGGTGATCCGCCAGGCCTCCAATGATGAATTCTTAATGTAACTGACCACAAAATGTTAGCGTCTAATTACTTGACTAAAATTTTTTTTTCTTTTTTTCTTTTTTTTTTTTTTTTGAGATACGGTCTTACTCTGTCACCTAGGCTGGAGTGCAGTGGCCCAATTTCAGCTCACTACAACCTGCAACCTCCACCTCCCAGGCTCAAGTGATCCTCCCACTTCAGCCTCCCAAGTGGCTGGGATCACAGGCACGTGCCACTAGCTTTTTGTTTTTTTGTTTTGTTTTGTTTTTGGTAGAGACAGTATTTTACCATGTTGCTCAGGCTGGTATTGAACTCCCGAGCTCAAGCAATCCACCCACCTCAGCCTCCAAAAGTGCTGGGATTACAGGGGTAAGCCACCACAACCAGCCTAAAATGTTAAATTCTTAGGAACAGCCTATTTGTACTGTGACATCCAAGCCTTTGAGTTAAAATTCCAATTCAGCTGCTTACTTTGAATGCCCTGGGCAAGCCACTTAACTCTTCTCTGTCTCTGTTTCCTTGTTTGTAAAACTAGGACATTCTCTTCACAGGATTATTGTGTCTTTAAGGAAAATAATGTACACACATAAACTTTCTGGCCAGTGCTGATTGCTGGCCCCACTCAGACATGCATCAAGGGTTCTGGAGTCCTTCTGGGAGCTCTGTTCCTCTCCAGTTCAATCTACATAACTAATACTTTCTGTTAACAGAAATCATAGGCACCTTTCCCAAAGCTTTTGCGCTATTTTGCCATCCTATTCCTTAAACATATCACAATATTTAAGTTGTATTAACTGTTACATTGATTATGCTTCTTTAAACATGAGTCATTTTCTTAACTAATTTGTAAGCCCCTGAAACAAAGTCCATGTTTTGTAATGTAAAATAAACAACAAAAATTTTAAAAAACAGAAAAAAAAACTCTTTAGTATACTCTGATAATGGAGAAAGGGCTATATTCCTTTTTTTTTTTTTTTTTTTGATATGGAGTTTTACTGTGTCACCCAGGCTGGTGTGCAGTCACACAATCTTGGCTCACTGCAATCTCCACATTCTGGGTTCAAACAATTCTGCCTTGGCCTCCTGAGAAACTGGGATTACAGGCATTTGCCACCACGGCCAGCTGATTTTGTATTTTTAGTAGAGATGGGGTTTTGCCATGTTGGCCAGGCTGGTCTCGAACTCCTGACCTCAGGTCATCCACCTGCCTCAGCCTCCCAAAGTGCTGGGATTACAGGTGTGAGCCACCATGCCTGGCCAAAAGGGCTGTTTTCTTTACCAAGCTTTCCTCCAAGGTAAAATTCTCCATGTGTGTACATGTACGTGTGTGTGTGTGTGTGTACAAACACACACAGCCACAAGAAGATTTGGGTTTATTTCATAATAAAAAGTTTTTAAGGTAGAAAAGGCCAGGTACAGTGGCTCATGCCTGTAATCCCAGCACGCTGGGAGGTCGAGGAGGGAGGATCACTTGAGCTCAGGAGTTCAAAACCTGCCTGAGCAACATGCAAAACCCAGTCTCTACAAAAAAAAAAGAAAAGAAAAAAAATTACAAAAACTACCAGGCATGGGTGTGCGCCTGTAGTCCTGATTACTCCAGAGGCTGAGGTGGGAGGATCACCAGAGCCCAGGAGGTCAAGGCTGCAGTGAATCATGATCGCATCACTGCACTCCAGCCTAGGTGACAGGGTGAGACTCTGTCTAAAAAACAAAAGTCCCCTGGGTGCGGTGGCTCACGCCTGTAATCCCACCACTTTGGGAGGCTGAGGTGGGTAGATCACGAGATCGGGAGTTTGGGACTAGCCTGGCCAACATGTGAAACCCTGTTTCTACTAAAAATACAAAAATTAGTCAGGTGTGGTGGCCTGTGCCTATAATCCCAGCTACTCGGGAGGCTGAGGCAGGAGAATCAATTGAAACTGGGAGGCGGAGGTTGCAGTGAGCCAAGATCAAGCCACTGCACTCCAGCCTGGGCAACAGAGCAAGACTCAATCTCAAAATAAATTAATTAAATTAAATAAAAAATAAAAAGTTCTTGAGGCCTGGCGTGGTGGCTCACGCCTGTAATCCCAGCACTCTGGGAGGCTGAGGCAGGCAGATCATCTGAGGTCAGGAGTTCAAGACCAGCCTGGTCAACATGGCAAAACCCTGTCCCCATCTCTACTAAAAATACACAAAAGTAGCTAGGCGTGGTGGTAGGCGCCTGTAATCCCAGCTACTCAGGAAGCTGAGGCAGAAGAATCACTTGAACTTGGGAGGCAGAGGTTGCAATGAGCAGCGATCACTCCACCGCACTCCAGCCTGAGTGACAGAACTAGACTCTCTCTCAAAAACAAAAACCAAAACAAACCTATCAGAATGTATCAAATCATATACAAGCTAGCACCCAGAACCTGACCAGATACAAAGTGTAATTCACTGCTTAAATTAAATTAGAACACTTTTGTTAGTAGAGAATAAGCTCAGCCTGGCACGGTGGCTCATGACTGTAATCCCAGCACTCTGGGAAGCTAAGGCAAGAGGACTGCTTAAGCCAAGGAGTCAGACACAAGCCTGGGTAACATGGGGAGATCCTGTGTCTACAAAAGAAAAAAAAAAATTTTAAATACAAATAGGCTGGTCCAACGGTAGTGAGTTATCTCAATTGATTGTTCACAGTCAGTTACAGGTTGAATTCCTTGTTCTACTCTTTCTCCTCTTCTCACTACTGCACTTGACTAGTCTAAAAAATAAAAATAAAGAGAGTAAATTAGCTCAGCTTAACAGAGCCCGGTGAAACGCCTATTTGGAGTTCAGATTTCACTAACTTTAGTAAGTAATGAATCTAACTGCTCTTCATCAGGATGGATGTAAACCATCAATCTACACAAAAGCACTACATAATTATCCACATATTTCACCAAATTGTTTCAAATGGCCTTTTACAAATTTAGCAGCGGCTGGGAGCAGTGGCTCACACCTGTGGTCAAGAGTTCAAGACCAGCCTGGCCAACACGGTGAAACCCCGTCTCTACCAAAAATACAAAAATTAGCCAGTGCGGTGGTGCATGCCTGTAATCCCAGCTACTTGGGAGGCTCAGGCCAGAGAATCGCTTCAATTGGAGAGGCAGAGGTTGCAGTGAGCTGAGATTGTGCTACTGCACTCCAGCCTGGGCGACAGAATGGGACTCCATCTCAAAAAAAAAGGGGGGCTAAATGTATCTGTCCTAGTTACTAGAAAATGTCTATAAGCAGAGGAAAAAGGACAAAGAATAATTCCACTTAACTACTATTGTTATAAAAAGGAAATACATTCAGAGAAATTAAATCCATCACTATTCTTGGAAAACATGAACTACATAATTTACTGAGTTTCACTGTTGAAGATCACTAATTTGAGGTGCAGGACTGTATAAAATGTCCTATGTAAAGACCATAGATGGTGCTGAAAAGCTAAGGACAAAAAAAAGGGCCGGGCACGGTGGCTCACACCTGTAATCCTAGCACTTTGGGAGGCCAAGGTGAGTGGATCACCTGAGGTCAGGAGTTCAAGACCAGCTTGGCCATCATGGTGAAACCCTATCTTTAAAAAAAAAAAAAAAAGACCACAGATGGCTGAATGTAGTGGCTCACACCTGTAATCCCAACACTTTGAGAGGCTCAGGTGGGAGGATCACTTGAGCCCAGGAGTTCAAGACCAGCATAGGCAACATAGCGACATCTCATCTCTTTTAAAAAAAAAAAAAATTAAAAAAAGGCTGGGCACGATGGCTCACACCTGTAATCCCAGCACTTTGGGAGGCCAAGGCAGGTGGATTACCTGATGTCAGGGGTTCAAGACCAGCCTGGGCAACATGGTAAAACCCCATCTCTACTAAAAGTACAAAAATTGGCCGTGCATGGTGGCAAGCACCTATAATCCCAGCTACCTGGGAGGCTGAGGCAGGAGAATTGCTTGAACCCGAGAGGCAGAGATTGCAGTGAGCCAAGATTATACCTCTGCACTCCAGCCTGGGCAACAAGAGCAAAACTCTGTCTCAAAAAAAAAAAAAATTAGCCAGATATGGTCCCAGCTACTCAGGAGGCTGAGGCAGGACAATCACTAGAGCCCAGGAGGTCGATACTACAATGAGCCATGACTGTGCTGCTGCACTCCAGCCCGGGTGACGAGCTAGACCCTGTCTCAAAAAAAAAAAAAAAAAGGACCACAGCCACGTGCTGGCACCAAGAGTGAGCACTAGTTAAATAGTACGTAGTATTATTAAAAAGTGATGTTTCTGAAGAATGGTACCTTTTGTCAATAAAGGCATGCATATGTAACACCACTCGTCCTAATCAGGAAATCTATAAGCATAGAACACAGTAAACTTAACTGGAACTTATCACAACCTTGGATTTAATAAAGCAGTGTAGGGTTTTCTGGCCAACTGGGCCAACCTGTCACAGAAGTACCAAGGAAAACTGTTTCCTACTTTTTCTGTACCCTATTTCTCATGTTTCGGTCAGCCAACAAACTAACAGTTCTCTGGCTCCTCAGGACCATTTTTCCCCCGAATCTCATTCCACCATTACCTATTTATAATCTGCAACACTCCCAGGGTGGTTCCAAAGGCCAAGACCTAAATTTTCTTCCCTAAATTACATCCAGATATCAAAGCAGTAATCTCAGCCCCACCTTCTTTAGGAAAACAAAGTTATCATCTAATTGCTCCCCACTCCCTCTAAAAGTGGGAGGAAGGGGGAGTCTGGGCATCTTGCCTAATTCTCAAAGGAAAACTCCAAAATATAGTTCCAACAAAGCGGTAAAAAGCTGATAAGCAGCCGAATGTAGTGGCTCACACCTATAAGCCTAGCACTTTGGGAGACCAAGGCAGGTGATCACCTAAGGTCAGGAGTTGGAGACCAGCCTGGCCAACATGGTGAAACGCCGTCTCTACTACTACAAAAATTAGCCAGCTGTGGTGGTGAGTGCCTGTAGTTCCTGCTACTCAGTAGGCTGAAGCAGGAGAAATGCTTGAACCCGGGAGGCGGGGGCTGCAGCGAGCCAAGATCGCGCCACTGCACTCCAGCCTGGGTGACAGCGAGACTCCATCTCAAAAAAAAAAAAAACTGATAAGCTACACATTTAAAATACCTCATGCACTGGCACACTATACCCATTTTCTATTTTTCTTCATCATAAGACACTCAGCCAAGCGTAGGGCTCCATGCCTATAATCCCAGCACTTTAGGAAGCTGAGGCAGGCGAATCCCTTGAGACCAGGAATTCGAGACCAGCCTGGGGCAACATACTGAAATCCCCTTCTTAGGAAGAAAACCAAAAAAAAATTATCCAAGTGTGGTGGCGTGCACCTGTAGTCTCAACTACTCAGGAGGCTGAGGTGGGAGGATCACTGGAACCCAGCTAGGAGTTGGAAGTTGTAGTAAGCTCTGATTACATCACTGCACTACAGCCTGGGTGACAGAGTAAGATCCTGTATCTCAAAAACAGACACTCAAAGGTGATTGGCAAAGTTTTTGAACCTCAAAACCTTAAACAGCATTTTATTTTACCCTAAACATGTTCATATATACCTTTCATACACACACACAAAAAAAGCTATTCTTTACTATGCAAAATAAAACTTAACTATTATAACTACAAATAGTGAAATCATCACAGGTATAGTCAAAACTACCCAGGAAAGAAAAAACATACACATAAACAACACACAACTAACAGATTGCTATGGAATATTAATATAGAAGGATGTTATTACCACATAGGTAAATTATTAAGACTGCTTCCAGAATTAAAAAGACCAAGACATCTGAGAAATAAAATTACTCAGAAAGCAAAATTCTCTTTAAAAGCCAAGTAGAGGCCAGAGCAGTGGTTCACACCTGTAATCCCAGCACTTTGGGAGGTCAAGTCAGGCGGATCACTTGAGGTCAGGAGTTGGAGGCCAGCCTATCCAACATGGTGAAACCCCATCTCTACTAAAAATACAAAAATTAGCTGGGCGAGGTGGTGTGCACCTGTAGTCCCAGCTACTCCGGAGGCTGAGGCAGGAGAATCACTTGAAACTGGAAGGCGGAGGTTGCAGTGAGGCAAGATCACTCCAGTGCACTCCAGCCTGGCCAACAGAGCAAGACTCCGTCTCAAACAAACAAAAAAGCCAAGTAGAGAACTGGCAAGGGAATATTTGATTTTGAAGCACTTTCATCTTTAAGACAACATTAAAAAAAAAAAACTAAAAGATATGATGGTTTAAAAAAAAAAAATCCAACATCCCTCATTTGAACTTAATTTGATGAAAGAGGGAAATTTTTATCTTTTTTTGAGACCGAGTCTCACTGTCACCCAGGCTGGAGTACCCTGGTGTACAACTCCTGACCTCAAGTGATTCACCCACCTTAGCCTCCCAAAGTGCTGGGATTACAGGTGTGAGGCACCTCGCCTAGCCGAAACAGGGAAATTTTTCAACACAAAATTTCAGGCTGGGCATGGTGGCCCACCCAGTGCTTTGGAAGAAGTGCTTGCGGCCAGGAGTTTGAGACTAGCCTGGACAACACAGGAGGCCCAGTTGCTACAAAAAAATTTTTAACGTGAAATTTCAGTTATCTTTTTTTTTTTGAGTGGGAGTCTCGCTCTGTTGCCCAGGCTGGAGTGCAGTGGCGCAATCTCAACTCACTGCAACCACTGCCTGCAAGGTTCAAGGGATTCTCCCGCCTCAGCTTCCCAAGTAGCTGAGATAACAGGCAGGTGCTACCACACCCAGCTAATTTTTGTATGTTTAGTAGATATGGGGTTTTGTCATGTTGGCCAGGCTGGTCTCAAACTCCTGACTTCAGGTGATCCACCCGCCTGGGCCTCCCAAAGTGCTGGGATTACAAGCATGAGTCACTGAGCTGGGCCTCTGTCCTCATCTTTAAATGATCCTACAAGATCGTCATCTCATTCACTTAAAATTCTCAATATATATTTTGTGAAGGTTCTATACAACTACTGAAAACTTCAATTATCGGAAGAATTACGAGATGTTGATATTCTATGGACATTAAAAAATCATATTCTAGACAATGAGAATACTAGTTATCACTCTTCTTTAAACTTTTTTTAGTTTTTCAAACCACCACCACCAAAAGTCACAAAGACAACCTGCTTTCACTTTCAAACAGTTAAGTTTTTTTAAAAAAATTATTCGAAACAGGCTGGACGTGGTAGCTCACACCTATAATCCCAGCACTTTGTTTGGCCAAGGCAGGCAGATCACCTGAGGTCACTAGCCTGGCCAACATGGAGAAGCCCCATCTAAACATGGAGAAATCCCTAGCCAACATGGAGAAACTACTAAAAATACAAAAATTAGTGGGGCATGGTGGCGGGTATCTTTAATCCCAGCTACTCGGGAGGCTGAGGCAGAAGAATCACTTGAACCCGGGAGGCAGAGGTTGCAGTGAACCGAGATCATGCCATTGCACTCCAGCCTGGGCAACAAGTGAAACTCCATCTTAAAAAAAAAAAAAAAAAAAAAAAAAACTATTTGAAACACAATGCAGGCAAAAAAAAAAAAAAGTCAAATGCTTCTTGAGACTACCATGAGAAGAAAGCAAAGTCTGAAGGACTGATAAAATTTTCAGAGATTCTGGAGCCATGATAGACTTAAGGGGGTGGGGGCTGAAAACAAGGTAATTTTTCTGCATTAAAGAATTATGGTTGATCCAAGTAGACTACTATATTTCTTCCTACTATAGTTAGCTAGTACACTGAAGAAAGGTACACATGCTTTATTCTTAACATATTCCTTAAAGATGAAGCAATCAAAATTACTTTCTCAACACTAAAAAAATCCACTAGAAGCCAATAGATTATGAAAAATGTTTCTAGTATGAAAATAATGTGAAGTATTTCTTTTTTTTTTTTTTTTGAGATGGCATCTCACTGTCTCCCAGGCTGAAGTGCAGTGGCATGATCTCGGCTCACTGCAGCCTCCACCTCCCAGGTTCAAGCGATTCTCCTGCCTCAGCCTCCCGAGTAGCTGGGATTACAGGTGCGCACCACCAGTCCGGGTATTTTTAGTAGAGGCAGTGTCTCACCATGTTGGCCAGGCTGGTCCCAAACTCCTGACCTCAAATGATCCACCCACCTCAGCCTCCCAAAGTGCTGGGATTACAGGCATGAGCCACCAAGCCCAGCCATGTTAATTAAGTATTTCTTAACCAGTGTGCTGAAATAATCACTGTCTGCTTCAATACCTAGCTCAAAAAAATTCCAAATTTTTCTTCAGATCCAAAAAAAAAAGCTCTGATTCCATCTACTTTTTTCACTGTTCAGATTACATTTTTAATTGCTTTTATTTTTTTTGAGATGTAGTATCCTTCTGTTGCCCAGGCTGGAGTGCAATGGCGCGATCTCAGCTCACTGCAACCTCCACCTCCCGGGTTCAAGAGATTCTCCTTCCTTAGCCTCTAGAGTAGCTGGGATTATAGGCACTAGCCACCACGCCTGGATAATTTTTTGTATTTTTAGTAGAGCTGGGGTTTCATTATGGTGGCCAGTCTGGTCTCGAACTCCTGACCTCAGGTGATTCACCTGCCTCAGCCTGGCCAACATGCCAAAACACCATCTCCACTAAAAATACAAAAATCAGCCAGGTGTGGTGGCACATGCCTGTAATCCCAGCTACTCAGGAGACTAAGGCAGCAGAATTGCTAGAACCCAGGATGTGGAGGTTGCAGTGAGAAGAGATCATGCCACTGCACTCCAGCCTAGGGGACTGAGTGAGACTCCATCTCACAGAAAAAAAAAAAAAAAAGGCCCAGCACAGTGGCTCACACCTGTAATCTCAGCACTTTGGGAGGCCAAGGCAAGCGGAGCACCCGAGGTTAAGACCAGCCTGGCTAATATGGTGAAACCCCATCTCCACTAAACCAATACAAAAAATTATCCAGGCGTGGTGGCTGGGATCTGTAATCCCAGCTACTCGGGAGGCTGAGGCAGGAGAATCTCTTGAACCCGGGAGGTGGATGTTGCAGTAAGAGTGAGCCAAGATCACACCATTGCTCTCCAGCCTGGGCGACAGAGCAAGACTACGTCTCAAAAAAAAAAAAAAAAAGGAATACAGCTATCAACTCTTATGTAAACCAATATAAATCTAATAATTCTGTTGCTTGAGAAGCTTTTTTGTCAAGAATCCATTTTCACTACCAAATTCAGCAGCACCTATAACATGGACTATAAATTTCTAAAAGAAACAATATAAATTAGTAATGATAAACCAAAGTAAGTTAAGGAACATCTGGAGTACACTTGTAAACATTAGCTAATAGACCATTGTTAGTACTAAGATAACATACTGGAAGCAGGAAAAGCATCCACCCATTAAAGTTGTAACTGAACAGAAAGCATAAGACTTTGGCTTTTGGAACAAGATGTTAAAAAAAAATGAACTTGTATTTGGGTAATAAAACACTAAAGAACTTTTCTTTCTTTCCTTTATTTTCCAAATTTTCTCTAATTACTCTTACAAAGATAACAAGCTTCATTAAAAACAAAAAGAAACTGCTCAAGTCAGATTGCTAAAAATCTGATTGCTGGCTGCCCTTGTAACCTTCCCTAATAAAATATCCCTCACTTTCTCTTACCCTAATTTTCACTAACACTTTTGCAAAAGTTTTCCCAAATTCCTGTTTTACTTTGCTAGACAGTCTAGATAGACTACAAACATAGTAGGCCAGATACTCATGTATTTGATGCCAGAAAAAATATAAAAACTATTTCTGGATTTGATCCCATTGAGGTCATTAATCTAGTCTTCAAAAGAAAGGATGATGTGACACCATATTTACTCAAGAATTACTATCCTTGTCATCTATGAGCCATTCCTGCTTCTCCCCCTTGAAAATTCCTCCTCACTCCCTCTGTTCCTCCAAATCTAATTGCTGATAATTTCCTTTCGGGTCTCTTTTCTATAAAGTCTTCCAAAACCCAGAGAGGTAATCACAACCCACCATTCCCCTGAAATCTTGTTGCTCTCATCAATGACACACATCTGGAATTTGCTATATTTACTGGTATTTGATATGTATAAAATCTGCATCTATATTCCTAAACTCCTTAAGCGTAAAGATTATATTCCTAAATCTTAGCACTAATAGAATGCCTTTCATGAAAATTATGCATACCACCTGAAGAATGCTCATACAGTTTTCCAAATTCTTTTATATACATTTGAATTTCACCACTACCCTAAAAGGAATAATGATTCCAATTATCCTATTTAACAAAAGGAGAAACAAATTCAGAGGCTAACTTGTCAAAGTTCTCAACTAATCTTGAATATCTATTTACAGTACTAAACATATATATAGCAAATTCAGAAAAATCCCTTAACAGTGCAGGTTTATAAACTTTGATAGAGCGGTAAATCCATGTTCTTTACTGTTACCAACAAAACTACTAAATTAAGAACCTCAAGTTCAACTCTGTTCAACTGTGCAAAACCAACTTTGTCCTTGGAGCCCTTGAAAAAAAAATTTTTTTTAACTGTCAACGAAGCAAATATGTCACTACAAGAACACTACCGTCAACTTCTAAAGCATAAAATTCTAATAAAACACTACGGTTTCAGTTTAGTGCAAAAGAGTTCACCATCAAGCCACAGTGTTACAAAACTTGGAAGAATGCATTTTGCAAGAGCCATGTGACACACATATGACAGTCAGCTAAACTGGTGGGTGGACCTTTTAGGGGAAAATGTTTAGCAGTAATTGATCAAAGCAGCAAATAAACTCAACTTTTACAACAAATACTCATTTCCCCCATCCCTCAAAGGCTTTTGACACTGAAAAGGAATACCAATTCTATCTCTTCCAATTACTCATTACTTTACATATATGTAAACTGTAGAGGAAATTTTTAAAGGGCCATTGAGGAGAGCCAACAAAGTCTACCCAAGGGAAGTGAACACCAGTTCCCAGGAAAGGTGCCAGGTGTGTCACATCTGCTGTGGTGACTTCTTGAGTAAGCAAGAAAAAGAAATGCATTAACTTTTCATGACACGTCATGGAACCTCATTGCCTATCATTCCCTATCTGCAAGCATTGAAGCAGGTAATCCAAAACCTACATACAGATCTATCATAGGTCCCATTCGTTTCTCTTTCAACTTGACAGTAGGGTTCCTTTAATCTGGTAGTATCAGAAAAACATTCCTTGGCTTTAGTTGTGTGAGTGTTTTTTTTCCTTGACCTATAGAAGACAAAATGACTTAAGTGTCCTTTAAAAAAAAAAAAAAATTCTCACAAGTGCCCAGGTTTTTAGGAGGGCAATGGAACTGCCGAGTTCTTAAAGAACTCTTCCGAGACACAACTCAAAAACAGAACTAAAAAATGTTCAATCGCTTCTCACCATCTACTCATTCCCCTCAATCCCACGCAGTCCCGAAAAGCATCCATATTACCTGAAACCTGGCAAAGAGGATGGAAGGAGAGGGAGCCAAGAAGCTCAGGATTTGCAAGTGAAGCTGGTTTCCACCCCAAGGATCCTGACAGTTCCGCAGAGTGCGGGCGCAGGGTCTGCCAGTGCCCTCTACGAGGGCTCTCCCACGCCATCCTCTCCCCTCAGAAACAAGTCCTCCTTCAAAAGTCACTGCCTCCGAGAAAAGCTACCCCTATCACACCGCCTCAGGCCCCTCGGCACAGTTCCTCAACACCCGCCCCACACTCAGGCCCTCCAACCTGACCTGGTCCAGGCCCAGGAGTCTCACCCCTCCGGCCCGACCCCTCCCCCGCCAGGCCGCCCCTCCGCGTCAGACAATAGGGCCCGGCTCCCGGCCGCCAGCCTCTCCTGACCCGTCACCCTCGTCTCACCCCAGCTGAGGCTCCGACTTCCGCCCCAACCCTCCTCGCCCCCTTTAAGATCCCTCAAGCTGGCCCACGGACCCAGCCGACCGGTGCTCTCCTGAACTCACTATTCGGGATTCATGCTGGACATGTCACTGCAGCTGCCGCCGCCGCCACCGCCGCCCTTCCTGCCGCAGCCGCCGCCCTGACTCTCCACGCCACGAGTAATCGAAGGAAAGGAATGAGATAGGCTGTTCCGGGAGAGCAAACGTCTTCCCCTACTCTGTCCCCTAGAACACAATCAGCAGCCGCCGCCACTCAGCTATCGCTTCCACCCAAAATGGCTGCCGGTGAACCAGGAAATAGGGAAGCCTTAGACCGAGGAGCCTTTACACAGCCGGAGGGCGGCCGCACCGCCTGGCATGCCGGGAATGGGAGTCGCGAGCGCAGCTACGCGAGCTGAAAACAGACGGTGGAGAGCGGTGGCCAGGACTCAGTTTCCCGCCAAGCCCCGCGCGTTTGGAGCATGCGTACTTGAAGGGTTGTCGCCCGCCCCATTCCCCACTCCCTCACCTCTCCACCCTCCGCCCCTCCTTGCTCCCCTCCCCTCTGACTCGCTGGCTAGGACTTCGCTCGGACTCCCCCTGGCGGATTGGCTAAGGCCGAGCGGCCCTGGTGATGTCAGCAGTGAGACGTGGCAGCCGGGCGAGTAAGCGCCCCACGCGGGAGGGGGCGGAGAGGGGCGGAGGGCGGTGCCGGCGGCCGACGGAGGCTGGGGGTCGGGAGGCCGGGGACCGGAGGGAATGGTGGGACAGGAGGGAGTGGTCAAACCGGAGAGACTGCTGGGGTGCAGGGGCGGGGAGGGGGCCGGGGGACACGCGTGGCGGCTCCTGCCTCCCGTGCGGCTTTTGCTGACCTGACCAGCTTGAGGCTTGCGCCACCCGGCTGGCTAGTCGGAGGACGTCAGCTCTAGGGACAGAAGGGAAGTCAAGGAGCTCCCTGGACAACCCGGAGCGGTTCTTTCACTTCTCACCTGGCCCCATCTTGGTTCGGTCATCGTCTATTGTTGGCCCCGCGCACTACCATTTTTGATTTCTTCCCATTCTTACTGCCGCCCCTGTCTTAGCTCGTCAGCCTGGATATTGCAGTAGTCTCCTAATGGTCTCTGCCTCTGTCTTCTCCGCCCCAGCCCATTTGCGCACACAATCGGATCTTTCCGAAACAGCACCTCTACCGTGACCCCACAACCTTCAGTGGCTCCTCATTCCATGGATGGGAGGGAGACAGCCCAGAGCCAGCCTAAAATCCAAGTCCTCCCTTCGTGCCAGCCTTCAAGTTGAGTTGTAATGTCTTATTTTCAGTTGTTACTAATCCTGAGCCATTCTGCAAGATAGGAAAATAATAAACAATAAAAACATGCAATTCATCACTATATAATGCCTACAGTTTCTGAGAGTATTATTTATTAACTCATTTTTTTAAAACCTGTGGTCTTAACAGCTCTCTTTAATCAGCTCAGGAATTTAAATCTCCACTAAACTTTAACACATTATCTTGAGTTATTTAATTACAAAGGGCATAGTATAATACACTGTTCAAAGTTTATCTTCCAACTTCTAAGATCTAAGAAAATTGTCTCCTGAGACTTACTGCAGAATCACTTTAAATTCCTACAACGCCAAAATATAGAAAGAAGGCACTTATTTCTACCTTACACTAATTACACCCCTTAACCCTCAAATTCTGCCATGGGCCTTAGCTGATAAATTTTCAAAAGTTATACGAGTTTCTTCACATGTTGGCTTCTGAAATGAACACCGTCACCAACCAAGTCGTATCCTGAATGGTTCAGTCATAGGCACAAAAAAGTGATCATTACCCTGGACCCTAAAGTCTATGACCCTTCCTGCTTATTGTAATTTCAAAGAATAAAAGCTAAGAAAACTGGCCTGGCACAGTGGCTCACACCTGTAATCTCAGCACTTTGGGAGGCCGAGGTCGACCAATTACAAGGTCAGGAGTTCAAGACCAGCCTGGCCGACATGGTGAAACCCCATCTCTACTAAAAATACAAAAATTAGTTGGGCATGGTGGTGCGTGCCTGTAATCCCAGCTACTCAGCAGGCTGAGGCAGGAGAATTACTTGAACCCCAGAGGTGGAGGTTACAGTGAGCCTAGACGCCACTGCACTCCAGCCTGGGCAACAGAGCAAGACCCCATCTTAGGGAAAAAAAAAAATCTCAGAAAACTGTGACCTGAGTCACTAGTAAAGACACACACACACACACACACACCCCAAAAACCCCTCAGAAAAGTGTCTAGAACTCATCCTGAGCCAAAAATACAATGTGTCCTCCCCTGGGAAGTATACTCCCAAACTTCCTTTAATTAGCTATTTTCTTTCCCAACAAAGAATTACCTCTGGCTGGGCATAGTGGTGTACACCTGTAATCTCAGCACTTTGGGACGCTGAGGTGGGTGGATCATGAGGTCAGGAAATCAAGACCATCCTGGCCAACATGGTGAAACCCCATTTCTACTGAAAATGCAAAAATTAGCGGCTGGGCACAATGGCTCATGCTTGTAATCCCAGCACTCTGGGAGGCCGAGGTGGGTGAATCATGAGGTCAGGAGTTTGAGACCAGCCTGACCAACATGGTGAAACCCTGTCTCTACTAAAAATACAAAAAAATTAGCTGGGCGTAGTGGCAGGCGCCTGTAATCCCAGCTACTAAGGAGGCTGAGGCAGGAGAATCACTTGAACCCGAGAGGCAGAGGTTGCAGTTAGCCAAGATCACCCCACTGCACTCCAGCCTGGAAGACAGAGCGAGACTCCATCTCAAAAAAAAAAATACAAAACTTTGTTGGGGTGTGGTGGCTCACACCTGTAATCCCAGCAATTTGGGAGGCCCGGCGAGTAGATCATTTGAGGTCAGGAGTTCAAGACCAGCCTGACTAAAAATACAAAAATTAGCCGAGCATGGTGGTGGGTTCCCGTAATCCCAGCTACTGGGGAGGCTGAGACAGGAGAATTGCTTGAATCTAGGAGGTGGAGGTTGCAGTGAGCCAAGATCATGCCACTGCACTCCAGCCTGGGCAACAGAGTGAGACTCCGCCCAGAAAAAAAAAAATTATCCGGGTGTGGTGTCGGGTGCCTGTAATCCCAGCTACTCAGGTGGCTGAGGTGGGAGAATCACTCCAACCCGGGGGATGCAGAGGTTGCAGTGAGCCGAGATCACACCACTGTACTCCAGCCTAGGCGACAGAGCAAGCCTCCATCTTACAAAAAGAATGGGGCTTGGGGCCTTGGGAGAGGCAGTGATAAGCTACAGGAGGGCAAGAGGGGAAATGCATGATGAAGAAAGGTTGTCCAGCCTTGCAGATAAAAAGTTTATCAGGTAATAAAAGTTATCTTGAGGCAGCCCTCTTTCTGATACAGATACTTCACTAATGTAGATATCCTTTATAGACATAACATTTATTTTACAAAAGGAAAGCTTTTCAGAGCTACTCTTGTGTCTGCAGTTTTCTCAGAATAACCAGCTCAAAATATGCCACCAAAGAAGTATATTTTAGGAGGGCATATTCTAGTCCCCCAGAGTGATATTTGAGGTAGTATGTCCTGAGCCCCAACATCTATTTCTCTCAGCTTCCCTGAAAGTCTTAAGTGTACTTGCTGTGTACCAAGGACAGAAAGGCTCATAGCTTAGCTATCGTGTTGCAGAATATTATGCAAAGAGATCAGAGGCAGCTTAGCCTGGGAGTGGTAGGTGGGTGTTTCCTACCCCAACTGAAATTTATGTGCAATTACATTAAGACTTCCTTCCCAAATTTAAAGTAGCTAAAAATCATACTTTTTAAAAGTTTTGCTGATTCAAACTTTAATATATATATATTTGTGTGTGTGTTTGTTGTTTTGAGTCGGAGTCTCACTCTGTCGCCCAGGCTGGAGTGCAGTGGCTTGATCTGGACTCACTGCAGCCTCCCCCTCCCAGGTTCAAGCAATTCCCCGGCCTCAACCTCCTGAGTAGCTAGGATTACAGGCGCGCACCACCACGCCCAGCTAATTTATTGTATTTTTAGTAGAGACGGGGTTTCATTGTGTTGGCCAGGCTGGTCTCGAACTCCTAACCTCAGGTGATCAGGCCGTCTCAGCCTCCCAAAGTGCTGGGATTACAGGCCATGAGCCCCTGTGCCCAGCTCAAACTTTAATATATTTTATGTTTAGGTATTTAGAAGTAGCTACATTTCTAGTTCAAGTGAATAACTCAGAATCTAATTCATTAAACTAATGTGAGCCCTGTTGGCTGCCCTATTGTTGAGTCAGAATTATCCTAGGGCTGTTTGTCCATTTGTTCATTAGCTTGCTTTTTTCCTTTTTTTCTTTTTTTTGAGATAGAGTCTCACTCTGTCGCCCAGGCTGGAGTGTAGTAACATGATCTCAACTCACCGCAACCCAGGTTCAAGCAATTCTGCCTCAGCCTCCCAAGTAGCTGGGACTACAGGCGTGTGCCATTATGCCCAGCTAATTTTAAAATTTTTTAAAGAGATGGGGTCTCACTGTTTCCCAAGCTGGGTTTGGTGGAACTATCCTATATCTTCATTATGGTGATGATTAGTAACTCAAATGCATATGCTTGTCAAAACTCTTACAACCATGTGCTGAGATCAGCCTGACCAATATGGTGAAACCTTGTCTCTACTCAAAATACAAAAATTTGCTGGGCATGGTGGCGTCCACCTGTAGTCCCATCTACTGGGGAGGCTGAGACAGGAAAATTACTTGAACCTGGGAGGCGGAGGTTGCAGTGAGCTGAGATAGCACTGCACTCCAGCCTGGGCGACAGAGCAAGACTCCATCTCAAAAAAAAAAAAGAATAAAAGAAAAAACTATGTGCCAAAAAGGGGTGACTTAACTGTACATAAAATATACCTCAATTATGAACATGACATTTAAAAAATCATACATAGTGGGGCCAGGCATCGTGGCTCATGTCTATAATCCCAGCATTTTGGGAGGCTGTGGTGGGTGGATCACTTGAGCTCAGGAGTTTTGAGACCAACCTAGGCAACGTGGTGAAATCCCGTCTCTACCAACAATATAATACAAAAATTAGCAGGACATGGTGACACATGTCTGTGATCCCAGCTACCCGGGAGGCTGAGGCAGGAGGGTCACTTGAGCCCAGAAGGCAGAGGTTACAGTGAGCTGAGATTGCATCACTGCACTCCAGCCGCAGCCAAGGTAACAGTGAGACTCCATCTAAAAAAAATAATAAAATGGAAGTGGAAGTACAGAGGAAAGAAAATTCCAACTCAAACAATTGGGAACAGTTTCTTGAAGGGGGTAACATTTTAGTTAGGCCTTGAAAAAAATAAAATTTTGATCACTGGCAGAAATGGGAATGAGGAAGCCGTTTATCCCAGAATGACAAGAGGATGTAAGCAGAATCACAGATATGTGGAAATGCCTGTGTATTTAAGAAATAGTGATCACAGGTTCCATGGGAGATGAGGTGGGAGAAGCTTAGGCTAAGGTCAGATCATGGGGAGCCCTGATGCCTGCTGAGGGATTTAGATTCTATTCAGTAGGCAGTGGAGAGCCAAGAAGAGTAATGAGAAGGAAGGGATGTGATGTAATAAGTTCAGTATTTTATTTTATTTTATTTTATTTTTTGAGACAGAGTCTCGCTCTGTCACCCAGCCTGCAGTCCAGTGGCACCATCTCGGCTTACTGCAACCTTCACCTCCTGGGTTCAAGCAATTCTCCCACCTCAGCCTCCCAAGTAGCTGGGATTACAGATGCCCGCCACCACGCCTGGCTAATTTTTGCATTTTTAGAAGAGGCAGGATTTCAGTACGTTGGCCAGACTGGTCTTGAACTCCTGACTTCGTGATCCACTTCCCTCAGTCTCCCAAAGAGATCACAGGCATAAGCCACCATGCCTGGCACAGTTCAGTATTTTAGAAGGAGCTCTGTGGAAACTGAAGACAGGAAGATTAGTTAGAAATGCCAGATATACGTGAAGGGGAAGAAGGCAGCAAATCACACTGCCATGTGTGTACCTATGCAACAATCTTGCATGTTCTTCACATGTACCCCAAAACCTAAAAGGCAATAAAAAAATAAAAAATAAAAAGAAATTAAAAAAAAAAGATAAGTAAGGCTGGGTGAGGTGTCTCAGCCTTATAATCCCAGCACTTTAGGAGGCAGAGATGGGAGGACCGCTTGAGGCCAGGAGTTCCACGAGACCAGACTAGTCAACATAGGGAGATCCCATCTCTAAATAAATAAATAAATGAGAAAAATAAAGGTAATCCGATTCATTCAGGCAAGAGATGTTGCATCCTGACCTAGGGCAATTGCATCAAGAAGTGAAAGAAGGGGAGATGCCAGAGAGGAGGAGATAGAATCTGAAGGCATGAAGGGAGGAGCTAAAGATAATCCAGAGATATCCAGTTTACCTGCCAGCAAGGGAACCAGGGCCCCAGGTGAGCGAACAGGCAAGGAGGGGCTTGAAGAAGACAGGCAGCGCTGTGTGGCTTGAGGTCAGACTTAGAGCTGCTCTGGTGTGAAAGTACTAGGAATATCAGACACTGTTTCCCTTCTGAATCAGCACAAAAAACAGAACTAACAAAGCCAGGCAATAGTCAAAGTGTTAAGGATAGACTATTCAGAAATAACTATTGCAAAAGGGAAGAGTGCCCAGTCTAAGCCGAACTTAACACTGTGGAAGCAAAAGGCAGGAGACTTTTTAAAGGCTGTGATGTGCTAAGGGAAAGGCATTGAGGGGTGTTAAGGGGGGCTGGTCCATGTGATTAGGCCACCTGCAATTGTTCACTAGGACTTATCTGGAGGAGAAATAAACTTTTTGCATATTTATGACAGGAGGCAGTGATGCAAGTTACAGCAAGGTACCTACTGATCAGGGAGTAAGGACAAGAGTTATCTCCTTGAATGCTGGCCTTTCAAAGAGAGGCTTTCAGGTCCTTGAAGAACCATTCTGGGTGGTAGATTTACATCTCAAAGGGTAGTAAAGGGATTTATAATTGTAAACATTCATATATATATATATATTTGATACAGACATATTTGATAGAGATGAGGTGCCCCTGTTTTCTCCATGTTCATTTTGAACTCCTGGGCTCTGGTGACCCTCCCACCTTGGCCTCCCAAAGTGCTGAGATTACAGGTCACCAGCCTCCAATGATCTTTTTAACACCATAAATTAAATGAAAGGCAGAGGAGGACTCTACTCTGTTCCATATTTACTCTCTGGTTTCCTCAACAGTTCTCTGAAAATTTCCAGAAGCTAGTATTATCTTCTACTTATTCTCCTATCAGAATCCTACATATCCTCAAGATCTCAACTCCAGTCACACCTCTTCCTGGAAGCCCTACCTATCCACAACACCCTGAAGTGAATGACCTTTATTTTTTCTGATCTCTTTGGTTCTTTTTTTTTTTGAGATTGCAGGTGTGTGCTACCACACCCGGCTAATTTTTGTATTTTTAGTAGAGACAGAGTTTCACCCTGTTGGTCAGGTTGGTCTCGAACTCCTGACCTTGTGATCTGCCCGCCTCAGACTCCCAAAGTGCTGGGATTACAGGCATGAGCCACCATGCCCGGCTGGTTCTTCTTTTTGGTGCTCATGGATTGTCTCATACTAAGCTGTCCAATTAAGAAGCCATGAGACACATATGATTATTTAAAGTATTTAAAATTAAGCTAAAAGTTCTCAGTTGCACTATTCACATTTCAAGTGCTCAACAGCTACACGTGGGTAGTGACTACCACATTAGTGCAGATATAGAATATTCTTTTTTTTTTTTTTTTGAGATGGAGTCTTGATCTGTTGCCAGGCTGGAGTGCAGTGGCACAATCTCGGCTCACTGCAACCTCATCCTCCCGGGTTCAAGTGATTCTCCTGCCTCAGCCTCCCTAGTAGCTGGAACTGCAGGTGCCCGCCACCACGCCTGGCTAATTTTTGTATTTTTAGTAGAGACAGGGTTTCACCATGTTTGCCAGGCTGGTTTCGAACTCCAGACCTTGTGATTTGCCCGCCTTGGCCTCCCAAAGTGCTGGGATTACAAGCATGAGCCACCTCACCCAGCCAGAATATTTCCATCATGGCAGAAAGTTCCATTGGATAGCAATAAGTGTAAAATTAGTTATAATTTTACATGTGTATGTTTTGTACATGTATATGTTTTGTTTTTCCAGCTAGACTATAGAATCCTTGAGGGCAGGACACCTTCTTTACCGTTCTGTACCCCTTTTCACCAGCATTTAGCACAGTGCTTTATACGTAATAGACATTGGACTTATTTGCTGATGGGATCCTCAGGAAATAAATTTTTTTTTGAGATGGAGTTTCCTTCTTGTCACCCAGGCTGAAGTACAATGGTGCGATCTCAGCTCACTGCATCCTCTGTCTCTCAGGTTCAAGCAATTCTGCCTCAGCCACCCAAGTAGCTGGTATTACAGGCATGTGCCATCACGCCTGGCTGATTTTTGTATTGTTAGTAGAGACAGGGTTTTACCATGTTGGCCAGGCTAGTCTTGAGCTCCTGTCCTCAGGTGATCCATCCGCCTTGGCCTCCCAAAATGCTGGGATTACAGGCGTGAGCCACTTCGCCCTGCCAGAACAGTCATATTAATAAGCTTTGGGATAACAAATCTTTTCACTTTTTCCTCAGCCAAAAGTAAATCAGTCCATCTTCCAGGAAGAGGAATAATCCATTTGATGCCTAACAGATAAGAAATTCAGGCCAGGCACAGTGACTCATGCCTGTAATCCCAGCACTTTAGGAAGCCAAAGTAGGTGGATCACCTGAGGTCAGGAGTTTCAGATCAGCCTAGGCCAACATGGTGAAACCCTGTCTCTACTGAAAATATAAAAGATTATCCGGGCGTGGTGGTGGGCATCTGTAATCCCAGCTACTTGGGAGTCTGAGGCAGGAGAATGGCTTGAACCCAGGAGGCAAAGGTCGCAGTGAGCTGAGATTGCACCACTGCACTCCAACCTGGGCGACAGAGCAAGATTTCATTTCAAAAAAGAAAGAAAGAAAGAAAGAAATTTCTGTGCATCCAGGCATAGTCAGTGGGAAGAAAGGGCAAAGAAAGGGATCTACCATAGATACTGAAGTCCAGGCCTTTGATCCTCTGAAAGGAACATCCACTTGAATACCTAGTTCCCTGACTCCCAGCTCCCATAGTGAAATATTTCTTTTTTTTTTCCTCTCTGCAAAGCTTGCATATACCATGGTGAAATATTTCTATGAGGCCAAGGTACTCCCAAGGCCACCATCATGTTCAGCAATTGGCAGGGCAGGCCACAAGTATGTTGGATAAAGTCAAATTGAAATTCACTAAATAGGTCTCAGAGCCATTCCAGATACCCTGGGCTTGGGGCAACACAGGGCTCAGCTAGCCAATCTGGACAACTTGTTTTGGAACATACCTCCAAACATACCCAGCTCTCACCCACCTACCTGATCTCAGTCAATCAGGATAGCTTTAGGACTTAGTTCCTGGAAACTAAGAACTTCACCAGCAAGCCAAGCATGATGGCTCACTCCTCTAATCCCAGCACTTTGGGAGGCTGAGGCAGATGGATCACTTGTGGTCAGGAGTTCGAGACCAGCCTGGCCAACAGGGGGAAACGCTGTCTCTACTGAAAATACAAAAATTAGCTAGGTGTGGTTGCGTGTGCCTGTAATCCCAGTTACTCAGGAGGCTGAGACAGAAGAATCACTTGAACCCAGGAGGCAGAGATTGCAGTGAGCCAAGATCATGCCACTGCATTCCAGATAGGGCAAAAAAGTGAGAATCTGCCTCAAAAAAAAGAAAAAGAAAAGAAATTCACCAGCAAACAAGAGCTGAGCCACACCTAATTATATTCAGTTCAGTGTTTTCTAACTTAATATCTACTGTTGTCTCATTGTTATAAGTGTAATATTTGTACCCTTGAGGTCAGGGCCCTCAGTACCATCACGGTCCTACATATTTTTTGAGATGATTAGATGAAACTGATGTTTGTGGAAGAACCTTCTGTAGAGGACGTCTCAAAAATGTAAACTCCCTCTGCTTTTGTCTCCTTTCCCAAATCTAGCGCTGAAACATGCCTCCTTTTTATATTTCTTCAAGTCTTGCTCATCCTAAAGATGCAGTTTAACATCCACTTTCCAGCCAGGCACAGTGGATCGCCTCGGTAATCTCAGCATTTTGGGAGGCCGAGGCAGGTGGATTACCTTAGGTCAGGAGTTCGAGACTAGCCTGGCCAACATGGTGAAACCCTGTCTCTACTAAAAATACAAAAATTAGCAAGACATGGTGTTGCATGCCTGTAATCCCAGCTGCTTGGGAGGCTGAGGTAGGAGAATCGCTTGAACCCAGGAGACAGAGGTGCCATGAGCTGAGATTGCAGCATTGTACTACAGCCTGGGCAACGAGAGCAAAACTCCATCTCAAAAATAAATACATAAATAAATAAATAAAAATAAAAATACAAAAATTAGCTGAAAGTGTGGCAGTACGTGCCTGTAGTTCCAGTTACTCGGGAGGCTGAGGCAGGAGAATCACTTGAACCCAGGAGGCAGAGGTTGCAGTGAGCCGAAATCGTGCCACTGCACTCCAGCCTGGGCGACAGAACAAGACTCCATCTTACACACACACACACACACACACACACACACAATAAATATTTAGCTAGGCCCCACAGTATGTGTCTGTGGTCCCAGCTACTTGGGAGGCTAAGGTAGGAAAATTGCTTGAGCCCAGGAGTTTGGGGGATGTCATGTGCCACTGCATTCCAGTGTGGGTAACATAGAAAGACCGTATCTCTAAAAAATAAAAAAATTATATATCTCAAAGCACTTTACACAGTGCCTAAGATGTATTAAGCACTGAGAAAATGTTGAGTGTGTGAACTTTCTAGATAAACCCAATAAAAAAGCAAGTCACAGTCCTCTGGTCACTTGTATTCTAATATGTATATAACAATGACAGGCTTGTATCAACCAAACCATTGTTTGATAAATCTCTATAATGGCTTTCTTGTGACAGATTGCTGCTGCTGTGGCACCACCTGTGAGTGTGGCACCATAGCCTTCCTCACTGGTTACTTAGGTGTCAGCTGATACTCTTGTGTCAGCCAAGCCATAACAACATGGTATGTGCCCCAAAGGAACCCATTTTCACTTCCTTGTCAATGGCAACTCTGGAGACAACTTCTATTTCATGTAATGGTGATATCACATAACTAGGCTGGGCAAATCAGAATCCTGAACCAGCAGATAAGCAGCTATATGACCATATGAGTTCACATTAGAGCTCCATGTAAAATGTTATATATTGAGCAATATTCTCTGGAATTGGGTTAGAGCAGAAGGGTGAGAAAATGCAGTTATCTTTTCCTACTCACTTTGCCACAAAAGGGTCGGCCAGGAAGTCTTATCAGTAAGAGTTGCCTTTATATACTCCATGAAATCCATCCTGTGTTTATCTTTCATCTATTAATTGATCCAGTCATTCACTCAATTGTGTATTAATTACCGATTCTGTTCTGATATGGAGATATACCGGTTTTCAAAACACACTAGGTCTAGACCCTCCTGGAGAATGTAAATTCTCATGAGAGGCCGGGTGCAGTGGCTCACATCTATAATCCTAGCACTTTGGGAGGCTGAGGCAGGTGGATCACTTGAGGTGGGGAGTTCAAGACCAGCCTGGCCAATATGGTGAAACCCTATCTCTACTAAAATACAGAAATTACCTGGGTATGGCGGCACACACCTGTAATCCCAGCTACTTGGGAGGCTGAGGCAGGAGAATCACTTGAACCCAGGAAGCAGAGGTTGCAGTGAACCGAGATCACTCCACTGCACTCCAGCCTGGGCAACAGACTGAGACTCTGTTTCAAAAAAAAACAAAAAATTTTCATGAGAGAGATCTATCAATCAATTACTATATTTCCTCAAATCTAAGGCACCATTGATTGCCACAGTGGGTTTAATAACAGCTTTTCAGGAAAGATAAAATGTGCTCCCACATTAAATATACACATTAATTAGATGTTAGTATCAAAAATATCTTCCCTAAAATATCACCAAAACAACATGTCACTAAGACAACATTTAGTTTCTTGCTTATTGTGGTAAGGCAGAGCACTTTCTAGACAGTCTTTGTAGCATTTCAGAGGAGAGTAAGGGCAAGATTGGGCTATTTATTGAGCTGTAAAAATTTGGTTTAAGGAGAATATTTTAATGCTAGGAAAGAAAAGTCATGATGTGATAATTTAGGATTGGTAGGCATAGCAATTTGAGGCAATAGATTCAAAGAATCTTGGGATACAATTTGTCATTTGATTTATTATTTTAAGAGTTGATGGGTCTTTCTGGAAGTCCCTGACATCAATAACAAAATTATTTTCAACTTTTATCTCCATGGATAAGTGTTTCCTGGAATGGTAAAGTTATGCTGATGATGGCAGTATAATAGTAAGCCATGTTAATGCTTAGGGTAAGCTATGTCATAAACATGTCAAAAATGTGCACCTCAGGAGAAATAAAGTAATTACGCAATTAAGGATATGTAGTCACAGTTACAAAACATGCTGTGGAGAGATATAGGGTGCAATTGGAGCATAGAACTGAGGCACCTTACCAATTCTGCAGAGGTCAGGAAAAGCATTTTAAAGAAACTCATCTTTGAACTGATGCAAAATGTTGAGTTTGGCTTGATGAAGTGGAGAGTGGATATGGCAGGATGAGATAGCATGTGCAAAGGTCCTTCGGCAGGAAGGAACAAGGTGTATTTAAGGACTTGCAAATTAGCAAGGCTGGAACACAGGAAGTGAGAGGGTAGAGGCACACTATGAAGGCTGGTGGAGAGGGTAGAGAGCATTCTGTTGTAGAGGCCAAGGGAAACTTCCCCTTTGCCCTCTGAAGAGTTGCTGAAAAGATCAACTCACCAAAGGCAGATGAACAGGAGAAAAGGCATACAAATTTTATGAACTTGTACATGGTAAGAACCACAGGGTAATTACCTACCCGGGAGGGAGTTCAGAAGCTTATATACCATCCTGGCAAAACAGTCTACAGGAGTGGGGAAGAGGGTTTCTGTTGAGGGGATTACTAAGGACAAAGAATGACTCAGAGAAAAGAGATTAATTTGTACATTATCTTGTGAAAGGGTCTATTCAGGTGTGATTACATTCTTGGTCTCAGGGGTGAGGAGAAAAAACAATTGTTCCTTCTGGTGGTTCCAGATCTTAGGCAGATAAAGGAATTTCACTGTGCTTTGGGAGAGATGGTGGGTGAGTGGGAGTCAGGGAGAAGATCAGAGAGACCTGGAGGCTGCTGGTTCCGTTCAGCATGTCAAAGCCCCATATTTAAGGGTATTGGCTTCTGAACCCCAACACTGTCCACTGCTATGTTTCCCAATGACTATTTTTTTGAGACAAAAACACTTTATGCTCTGGTATCTGAAGATTATATTCCCAGAATTATGATCACCATTCTCAAGCCCTTCAAAACAGTGGCAAATGAGCCTCCATGCTGAGCTACCACAGTAACATCAGATTCAAACTGTTGCCCAACAATAGTAAAACCAGTTAGAATATCCGCCTACTTGAGCCCAAACTTGTGGTCAAACGGGTTGTCTGAATTCTGGTCTGGAGATCTGGCCATGCCCAAGAGGAAGCAAAAGGAAACCAGATAAATTTAAATTAAGGAAGAAGAGCTATTTCTAAGTGCTTGGTTTGAAATTTAGCAAATAACTTTTTTTTTTTCTTTGAGATGGAGTTTTGCTTTGTTGCCAAGGCTGAAGTGCAATGTGTGATCTTGGCTCACTGCAACCTCTACTTCCCAGGTTCAAGAAATTCTTCTGTCTCAGCCTCCTGAGTACCTGGTATTTTTTACAGTCATGTACCACCATGCCCAGCTAATTTCATATTTTTAATAGAGACAGGGTTTCACCATGTTAGCCAGGTTGGTCTTGAACTCCTGACCTGAGGTGATCCTCCCTCTTTGGCCTCCCAAAGTGCTGGGACTACGGGTGTGAGCCACCATGCCCACCAACTGCAGTGAGCTGTGATGGTGCTATTATACTTCAGGCTGGGTAACAGAGGAAATTTCTTTAAAAAAAAAAAATATATATATATATATATATGGCCAGGCACGGTGGCTCAAGCCTGTAATCCTAGCACTTTAGGAGGCTGAGGTGGGTGGATCACCTGAGGTCAGGAGTTCAAGACCAGCCTGGCCATCATGGTGAAACCCCATCTTTTAAAAAAAAAATTGGTTTGGGGTTGAAGATATGTGCTTTATAGTGATTTTAGTTTTGTAGACATTTATCAATTCATAAAAATGCTTAAATAAGGTCTACTAGTAGCACAAGCTGCCATGTTGGATCATGAGTAAAACTTGCTTCCTGCCTTTGAGGACATAAGGATTGGTTTAAAACTATGTGCTCAAGTGAAGTTCTTTATTCAGGGACCTCTTTGTTTTGGTTATCTACAGCTGTGCAACAAGCTACTCCAAAACAATGTCGCTTAAAATAACACTTTGTAATGGTTTTGTGGGTTGGCTGGGTTTAGTTTAGCAGTTCTTGCTCAGTTCTTGTAGTTGCAGTCATATGCCAGCTGGAACTGCAGTCATCTGAAGGCTCAACTAGGTTAGATGTCTAAGATGGCTTTCTCACCTGTCTGATAGTTGATGCTGACTGCTCGTCAAGAGTACAGCTGAGGCTGCCACCCAGAGCACCCATCTACTTATAGCTTCCCTGTGTGGCCTGGGCTTCTCACAACATGAAGGCTGAATTCTCAGAGGAAGCAGCCCAGAAAAAAGGGTTCCAAGAGGCAGGAGGAAAAGCTGCCAGGCCAGTAAAGGATTATGCCTGAACTTTCCCAGTGTTACTTCTGCCATATTCTATTTGTCAGAGCAGTCACCGGGCCTTCCCAGATTCAAGGGGATAAAAAAAATAGACTCCACCACTTGCAAAGGGAGTGACAAGGTTGCACTGCACAAAAGCGTGAGGTGTGGGAGATATCATTGCTGCCATCTTGGGAAAGCACAATCCACCTTATTGGCATAGTGATTATACTTGAACAGAAGATTATAGGAAGTATGAGGGGGATGCAAAATAATAAAATATGTGACTCTTGGTTTTGGGGTGGTTGTGACAATGCTAAGTTTACACCTGAGAAGATGAATTAAGATACTTCTAGAACAACACACCAGTAAGTATGAATGAATACACAGGTGTCTCTCACTGAATAGCAGAGAAGCTCTTTTGAAAAGCAGAAATTTTTCTGCTTGGTGTGAAAACCCAAATGGGGAGGCTGTTTTGTATTATTGTTTTTTCTTTTGTTTTTTTTTTTTTTTTTGAGATGGAGTCTCACTCTGTTGCTCAGGCTGGAGTGCAGTGGCACAATCTCAGCTCACTGCAACTTCTGCCTCCCAGGTTCAAGCTATTCTCCTGCCTCAGCCTCCTGAGTAGCTGAGATTACAGGCATGCACCACCATGCCCATCTTATTTTGGTATTTTTAGTAGAAACAGGGTTTCACCTTGTTGGCCAGCCTGGTCTCAAACTCCTAACTTCAGGGGACCTACCTGCCTCAGCATTTTATATTATTTAAACATAAAAATGTGTGATCAGTTGCATGTTAACCCAAAACTTCCTTTTCTTTTTTTTTTTTTTGAGACAGTCTTGCTCTGTCGCCAGGCACCAGGCTGGAGTGCAGTAGCACAATCTCGACTCACTGCAACCTCTGCCTTCTGGGTTCAAGCAATTCTCCTGCCTCAGCCTTCCCAACTACAGGCTTGCGCCACCGCACCCAGCTAATTTTTGTATTTTAGTAGAGATGGGGTTTCATCATGTTGGCCAGGATGGTCTCGATATCTTGACCTTGTGATCCGCCCGCCTCGGCCTCCCAAAGTCCTGGGATTACAGGCTTGAGCCACCGAGCCCGACC
>CAUYLG010055244.1:0-14218 GCA_963573385.1 Cacajao melanocephalus | reverse complement strand
AGGGAGGTGATATACCCGAGATTTATGGAGGCAACTAACCACATTGCCATGTGTGTACCTATGCAACAATCCTGCATGATCTGCACATGTACCCCAGAACCTTAAGTACAATAAAAAAAAATAATACTAAAAAAAAACTTCTGACCTAAGAATTTATAATGTCTAGAAAAATGATTTTATGGTACCTAGAACTGAAATTTCCAATTCAAATTATTCTAGAGGTAATGTTTATATTTGTTCTTATATCAAATCATTCTGAAATTATGATTTTATGCATTGGGATGACTTTTAATTGCTACAACAGAGATCAAAAGTGACAGAAACTTAACTCTAAGAGAAGTTTATTTCTCTGCCAGGCACAGTGGCTCACATCTGCAATTCCAGCACTTTAGGAGGCCAAAGTGGGAGAGCACTTGAGGTCAGGAGTTCAAGACCAGTCTGGCCAACATGGTGAAACCCCATCTCTACTAAAAATACAAAAATTGGCCAGGCATGGTGGTACACACCTGTAGTCCCAGCTACTTGGGAGGCTGAGGCAGGAGGATCACTTGAGCCTGGGAGGCGGAGTTTGCAGTGAATTGAGATCATGCCACTGCACTCAAGCCTGGGTGACATAGCGAGACTCTGAGACTTCCCCTCCACTGACCACTCCCCCCAAAAAAGGAAGTTTATTTCTCACTGACCTAACAATTTGGAGTGAGTAGTCCATATTGGTAGCTTGGCTCTGCTCCATTAAGTTATTCTATGACCCAGGTTTCTTCTGTTTCAGTCATTTTCGTCTTCATGGTTGAAGCAAGGTCACGGCCTTGTCGCTGTCCCTGTGCATGGAGGATCAGAAATGAAGGGCAAACAACTTCTTCTTAAGTGATGTGGAAGTTGCACACATCACTTCAGCTCACATTCTAGCAGTGAGAATTCAGTCACATGGCCACATCTAGCTGCAAGGGAGGCTGGAAAATAATCTGTGGCATCCTTATCTGAGTTCATGCCCCAAATAGCCAAATAACTATGTGCTTTCAAAAATCCCACTCAGTCTGTGCATCTAGCACAAAGTCATGTACTGACTTTTCCATCAAGAGCAGAGATAGCTCCTATGAATCTCCTAGAAATCTTAACTATTAATGTCTAAATAGTTAAGATTCCTGACTTTACTCACAGAGTCCCCCTATCTAGTGTTGGTGTGGTAATAGGATAATGCAACAAAATCTCCCATTCAGAAAAGAAAGAAAGGGAAACACATAGTAGTCCCTGATCCATACCAGTGATGAGACTCTTGCTCAGTGTGTTAGGCCATTCTTGCAATGCCTAAAGAAATAGCTGCGCAAACCACCATGACATGTGTATACCTACATAACAAACCTGCACGTTCTGAACATGTATCCCAGAACTTAAAGTATAATTTAAAAAAAAAGAAAGAAAAACCTGCAATTTGGTAATTTATAAAGAAAAGAGGTTTAATTGGCTCACAGTTCTGCAGACACAAGCATGGCACTGACATCACTCAGCTTCCCGGGAGACCTCAGGGAGCTTTTACTCATGGCAGAGGGTAAAGCAGGAGTAGGCATATCACATGGCAAAAGCAAGAGCAAGGGAATGGGGGGAGGTGCCATACACTTTTTTGTTTTGTTTTGGTTTGGTTTGGTTCTTTGTTGTTTTGTTGTTTTGTTTGTTTGTTTTTGAAGCAGAGTCTCACTCTATCGCCAGGCTGGAGTGCAGTGGCGCAATCCCGGCTCACTGCAACTTCCGTTTTTCAGTTTCAAGCAATTCTCCTGCCTCAGCCTTCCCAGTAGCTGGGACTACAGGCGCATACTACCATGCCCAGCTAACTTTTTGTATTTTTAGTAGAGATGGGGTTTCACCATGTTGGCCAGGATGGTCTTGATCTCTTGACATCGTGATCCACCTGCCTCAGCCTCCCAAAGTGCTGGGATTACAGGTGTGAGCCACCGCACCTGGCCTTCGTTTTTATTTTTTGTTTTGTTTTGTTTTTGAAATGGAATCTCACTCTGTCACCTAGGCTGGAGTGCACTGGCGTGATCTCTGTTCACTGCAACCTCCGCCTCCCAGGTTCAAGCGATTCTCTGCCTCAGCCTCCTGAGTAGCTGGGATTACAGGCACCCACCAATGTGCCCAGCTAGTTTTTTGTGTTTTTAGTAGAGATGGGATTTTGCCATGTTGGCCAGGCTGGTCTTGAAGTCCTGAGCTTGTGATCCACCTGCCTTGACCTCCCAAAGTGCTGGAATTACAGGCGTGAGCCACCGTGCCTGGCCAGTTCCGTACACTTTTAAATGATCAAATCTCATGAAAATTCACCAAATCTTGCAAAGACAGCACCAAGCCATGAGGGATCCACCCCTATAATCCAAACATCTCCCACCAGGCCCCAGTTCCACTTGGTAATTACAATTCCTCATGAGATTTGGGCAGGAACAAATATACAAACAGTATCACTTAAGAACAGCCTCTCTGCCCTTCCAAGGGTTGACCCTGGTGGTCATTCTTGGCCATTGGCCTTCATGGCCTCTGACTTTCCCCTCTGGAGGATCTTCCTTGCCTGTATTCTCCTTAGCCACATGTGAGGTGAGATAGAGAGAATACCTTCCTTTGGGAGCCTCGTTTAGGGATTGAGGATTATAAGACTTTATGAGCCAGACTTCTACTTTCTTTAACTATGTGATTCTCTCAAAACTTAGTCAATTTAGGTCTGTCAACTGTCTCTTCTATAAGGGAAGAACAAAGTTGATTACCTTAAAAAAAAAAACTTATTCTTTGCTCATTTCTAGCTCAAATATCCTACTTAGCTGTCTTTGTGGCTGGTTATTAGGATAAAGCTCTCTACTCTCAAAGATTGCTTCTTGTAGAACTGTGGTTTATAGAAAAAGGCAGCTGGACTCTAATTTTTTTAAATTTTAGTAGAAATGCTAACAATGATTTTATTTTATTTTAAAATCAGACTTTTTTTTCTATTAAAAATTATGAGTTTGGATGCGTTTAGTTGGCCAGTATTGAATAACAATTCATTTCATTGCATTAGGAAGATGTACTTTCCTTCCAGCTGTCCATTGGCTTAAAGGTGATGAGACATCTCAAAGGTATCAACTCAATTAAGGTCACTTACCACAAATTTTTAAAATTCAGCTCTGGTAGGTACAACACTACTGTCAGAAATTACCTTCTCAGAGCTGAACGCTATGGCTTGGGGGCAGATAGCCTTGTTCCTGCTGAGTGAAGAAGGCCCATGCCTTCCCATAGCGTCCCCATGTGCGAACTCCCTCCCCTGTGCAATTCCCAGCAGCTAAAGACTCAACTCTTCACTTCTGCATCTCCTGTTTTTGTTTGCTTTGGTGTCCTTGACCCTGCCTACTCCACATACCTGGCCACTCTCATTGAACTTTTATAGTTTTGACATCTCTCATTTTTCATCCATGTGAACAACCCTGGCCACTTTCTCCAGACTCCCTCCATGTAATCAGGCAGGCTTTGTGTCCCCATGTGAACATTCCTGTCATTCCTCTGATTTGGGGACCTGCCTTTCCAAACCCAATGTTGTCATTTCGTTTCAGCCTTGCCTTAAACCAGGGCTCAGATTAGCCAGGCTTAGCACTGGGACCACTGCAAATAACATCTGAGATGAAACTTGAAGCACTCTAAGCCATTTTGAGGAAGAAACTTCCATAATAAAGAAACTCTATTCCTGGAGAGATGATGAAATATCAGTATGAGGTGTTTTGTTTTGTTTTAGCAAGGCAGCCTTTAAGCTGTATGAGATAGGACTGGAATGCGCTATCAGAACCAATCTAGAAGTGCAAAGCCAAGCCCTGTGTCCAGGGCTTGTAGGAACGTGGACAGATACCAGAACCTAGTTGGTATAAAAGGCATGAAGTCAGGTTCAAAGCCAAGATTCTCAAGGCAAACAGTGAGGAATGCCAAAAAGTAAGGATCAGATCAGGAGCAAAAATCAACAGAGGAGGAACTGAAGTGAAGTTGGAGCACAAGTCAGAGTAATGAGCATCAGCTAGGTGTTTGAATGGCCTAGGATCTGCAGGCACAGGTATGTCACTACACGGCCAAGGACCCCATGGTTCAGGTCCCAACTAACAGCAGAGCAACGAGCTGGGCAGACATAAACATTTACTCAATAGTTGTTACATGTCAGGCACTGCAACAGGAGCTATACAAAGGCTACTCATTTAATTCTAACAACAGTACTTTGTAGTAGGTATCAACTCTTAGCCTTTTACAGATGAATAAACTGTAACACGGTTCAGATGACCTAGCTGGTAAGTGTCAGAGCTAAGATTAGTGCTCAGTTCTACCTAATGCCAATGGCTTGGCCTTTTCTGTCCAGCAGGGGTTAAAGTATGTTTAAAACAATCTATGGATTTTTGGGGCCTGCTACCGCCAGTTTCCGTGTTTCTGCCTATGTCCTGTAGATACATTTATTTGAGGACTATCTTCTGGATAGAAGCTCATGTTTGGTCATACAGTAGGAACTTTTGGAGAGTTTAATTTTAGGCTGTGTGGGACCGTTATGCAACTTACCAAAGACAGTCCCAAAGCTGAAAGAGTTTGCTTTCTTTATGATGTAACTAAAAAGGTCTTTATCAGGCTTTGATTTTATCTGTGAAATTTCAATCTTTGAACAATGACTGGTGAGAAATCCAGTTAATAATGTGATCTTCTCATCCAAAGATGATGAGAGGTCTGCCAATGTTTGAGAATGCTGCATGTTTGTCTCTGTACAGTCCAAAGCAGAATGAAGTCTTTCAGCCTAAAAACACAGGAAAGCACCTCTCCTATATTCATCAATCTGGTCAGGGGCAGTTCTGGGCCAGTCTGCCCAGGCTACAGAGTAGAGTGGTGAACACAGTTGCCGCTAGGAACTCTGGGAGTGCATTTACACTGCCTGCTGGCTTCCCACTCACTTAAAATCGCATACCCCTGTCAACATAAAAAATAGAGATGAGTCTCTTAAGTAAAAATTGTTTTATTTGAGAATAATGTACAAGAAGTAAAACTGGAATCTGGGACATATATACAGACCAGATTGGCCTCTGGAGTGTCCGTAGAATAAAGGAAAAGTTTAGGGTTCATTGAGTTAAGCAGAGGTTATGTGTTGGTTTTGGAAGAAAGCTTATTGGTGCTGGCAGCAACAAAAGAGCTGGTGAGTTCTGACTGGCAAGTGTCAGTAGTTATTAGGTAGGACTTGTAATCCTGGAGTTACAGTTAGGCCCTTGTAGTTTTAGATCGGGCTTGTGAGACTGTGTTAGGCACGTGTTCTTGTATAAGCAGCTAGCTGTCCTTATGCTGCAACCTGTCCTTGTGTGACCCATGTGGTAAGCTGCACTTTGGAAAAATTTCTTCTGATAGTTTCTGTTATCAAGCAAATCCTGCATGAGATCCCTCCCTTCATGGCCCTCCTGGGCTCCATTTGCCTGGGTTTGACACAAGTGACTCTTCTTTGAATCTTACAACTTTCATACCCCAAACTTAGTATTGGAATAGTAATGATACTGCATATCTAATCACCTCCTATTCTGCAATGGACATGCATAAGTTCCTAAGAGGAACACAAATCCAGAAAAGGAATTAGACAATGATTATATATAGTGATCTCCACTGAACACGACATATGTGTTATTAACAATGATAATCATTATTACACCAGACATTTATGCAGTGCTTATTACGTGCCAAGCATTATTCTCATACTTTATGGATATTAACTCATTTAACCTTTACAACAGTCTCACGAAGTAGGTATCATTATTCTTCCAATATTACAGATGAGAAACCCAATGCATAGAACAGTTAAGTAATTTGCCCAAGGCCACATGTCTAGTGAAAACAACCACTAAAATTATGCTTCCTGTTTGAAAGAACTGATCATGAGACAGATTTAATGAGTGACAAGTACTTTTGAATCAGTAAAGGGAAAAGAGAGATCATGATAAACTTACACGTAGAACTTAGTTGAAGTTACCCTACTCTTCCCTGTGGCCACCTTCTACCACTTATAGCTCTTCTCCAAAAACCTGAACACTTTTCTCTGTGAATGTGTTTATGCAAATACAATTGCTGTGATACTAAGGTGGGAATTGGTGAGTGAGGTGAGAAAATAACTTTTATGTAGTAGCAGTCCAGAAGAAATGACATCATTTTTCACAGGACTCCTCCCTTAAGCTTACCTATGCCCTGTGACTGGATAGACATCCAGGAAAGCCTTGGTATAGGACTATTCTTTGTGTAGAGCTCATGAAGACTAGATTGGTTAAGGGCAATTATTTTAGCTTCTCTTATGAGACTTTAAAATAGTTTTATTATACAGAATGCTTTCTGTAAATGGTATTTGCCTATAAGAGGAAAAAGATAATTTTTTCTATTGGTGATATAACTATTCATCTTTACAAACATTTTTCGAAGATTATCACATTTAAATTCTGTCTAGCTCACAAGGCTTGTGTTATCCTCACCCACCCGCGCAGTAACCGCTCCCTCCTTTCTCACAGCCATGCTTACCTCCCATGACTCATGAGCCTGCCACGTGACCATATTCAGAGCTTCCACATAGAATAGGTTTTTAATGAAAAAGACATAGAAAGTTGTTGACTTTATGATGTTACTTTATTTTACTTATTCCCTTCACTGGTTTACCAGTCCCAAACTGTAGACCTTATTTGACCCAGGACTTTTTCTGTGTTTTAAACCTTCATTACAATTGCACAACTCCTACTAATGCATGCTCCTCATACCCCCGTCTAAATTCTATACAGAGATGGGAGGTTGTTATCCTTGAAATAAGTAGGCAGTAATGCCCCAAGCAGAAAAGCTTTAGAATTAAGGATGATAAAAAAGACAGTATACAAATGGGAAAATTAAAAGGCAGGATATTAGTTTGTGAGAGAAAAAAGAAAAATAAACTGGAAACCGAGAAATATCCTAAATATTACAAACAACCAGCTGTAGGAAATGAGGGAAAAAATACGGGATGGAACATGAAGCAGGGAAGCATTTGTTTTATTCAAATAGATAAGGATCTGAGAGCCATTAGCATGGCAGGCCTGTATGCAAAACACACACACACACACACACACACACACACACACACACACACTATCATCTTAAATAGAACAGGAAGATGACAAAGTGGCAAGATGCTGAGAACATTGGCAGTCCTGAACCCATGTCTGTAGCACAGGAACCAATGGGCAGGAAGGGCGCGCTCACCTTCTCAGCCTCGCCTTCCAAACAGCCCCTACTGCCTTGTCACATTCCAACTGAGTTTCATGCATTTGGTATTGTACATATTTGTTAAAATGAAAATTAAAACTGTCATACCTGGGTGGCTCAGGCACATTTATAATTTATCACCTTCCTTTACAGTTAAAAAGAACAACCAGGGAAATGCAGCTTAGCTCTCACTCACAAGCTCTCAGCACTGCATAAAGCATGCTTGAGCCTCATAGAACAGATATGCTGCACACATTTAGCATATTTATTTCTCCCCTTATGGAACTTTTTCTTATCTCTCATATGCTTAGCTTTAAATATATTCAAAGGCTATAAATATTACATGGAATTTTGATATCTACAAAATAACTTCTTCATTGCTAATTTACTGATATGCTGAAGAACAAATTTAGTATCTATATTTACGTGACAAAAATTTTCAGTTAATACACTGGACTGTTTTTAGCCATCCATGGCAATGCTGTGATTACATTTCAATCGTTGAGTGAAGGAAAGGAAAGGATCCAATTTAGAATGAACCCAGGTTTGTGGATAAGTGGAGATTTTCTGAAGTTGGAGAGTCAGGAAGAGACACAGGTTTCCAGTGGTAAAGTTGATAAGTACATTTTAAAGAGGCACTGTAGCCAGCGATGTCCTCTTGATATTTAAAATATGTATAATGCACTCATTTGCAAAATGCCATTTTGTTTCCCTCTGAGTAAAAATGATAGTTACTACTTATTGAGTACTTGATTTGTTACAGGCATTGTTTCTCACTCTATTTTATTTAATCCTTATAACAACCTTCTGGGCATATTTCTTCAGTTTACATATGAGGAAACTGAAGCAGAAAGAAATTTAATAAACACACAACTAGTAAATGCCAAGAACTACCAGACTTCAAGATCTTGCCTTTGCCTCTGCCCTATACTGCTTCCAATTTGAAAAATAACAAACTGACCATTTTTGACAGAACAGTCACATTTCTCCCTGGTGGCTCAATCTCAGAGCAGCCCTCTCTGCATTCCTCTTTGTGCTCCTCTGTCCAGGGTGCTCTTCTGTGTGGCATTGGATCAGATCTGAACATAACACTAATGCCCTATGTTAGATTCACAGCCAAGGTGAGGGTGGAAGAGAGTCAGCAAGGTCCAATGCTTTCTAAGTCTTTATTTGTTTTACAAATGATCTTAAAACATTATAACAAGCAAGAAGTGGGTGGACCTTAGAAAACTTCTAATTCATCTCAGACATCTTATACATCTCAAATTTCAGCCAGTCACACACCACCTTTGTGATTCTGGCCAGATCTACCCACCACTTTGACAATTATTTAATACATCATTTAAGTAAACTTTTTAACGCTTTTTAAATGCATTTATGTTTTAAAAATTATATCACTATTATAAAGGGCAAGTCAGTATCACTTTTCATAATAAACTAAAGATAACCATAAAAAAGTACAAAAAATAAAATTTTGAAATTCTAGTCTAATATTGCCAAAACTCTTTAAAATTGATAGCCAGCATATATTAGACATTATTTAAGAGGTGTGAAAGATACTGTAGCATCAAACTGTTTTCAGTTTTCCCCTTGAATAAATAGAAGATTTAAAAAGAACTAGAAAATTACTCTTTCCCCAGGTAGTTCAGTGTTATTTAATGCCATGTCTGTGCATTACTTATAGTCATCTCTAGCATCACCAGTGGTTTGTATTCATCACTTAGGAATATCTGGGGAATAGATATTCCCCTCACTACAATAAAAAAAGACTAAGGTCCAGAAAGGTGAAATGTTTATGCATCTGATACCTACATCCAGCAAGTACTAAATGTTCAATGAGTGAATAAATGAGGTATTTGGACACTTTAAAATCAAATATGGTTTCTAATTTTGTAGCTGCCACTTCCAGTAAGACCAAAACCCAAGTAGTCTCTTGACTTTCAACAATGTTCTTGTTAATGCCACGTACTGCTCCACAAGTTGACAATGATGCATAAACGGTAGTTGAGAGCTAGATGCAGATTCTGTAACAGGTCTAAGTTCTACAAGACAAAACTTAGCACAGAGTTGGGAATCTAGTATGTATTAAATAAATAACAGGGTATAAATCTTTAAATAGATAGATAGGAATCTTGTTATCTCCTTCCTTCTGAATTCAACAATTAAGTTCAACTTCTGTTTACTAAGAATACCTGTTTCTGACACTATTCATATAGAATAGAAGCAGATAAATGGGTCTACTTATGCTGAATTACCCAGAAGATGAAGTGATCAACAAACGCACTCTGCCTCCTTCCTCATCCTCTTTTCTTTCTTTCTTTTTTTTTCTTTTTTCTTTTTTTGACCTTTTGTTGCTAATGTCATTTGGAAGAGTTTAAAATTCTAAGCTCTTCAGACTTTTCCAACCATTTTTCTCACCTACTTCAGTCTCTTCAACCACAGTAGCCCAAGAGTGGTCACCATTAGGCTATTATGTTAATTATCCCAGATGGCCTAACTGTTCAACATCAAAGCTCAGGGGTAGTTGGAAACTAAACACTCCTTCAGTCACTGCAGCAAGAACAATATAAGTGCACCTGAAAGGAGAGTAGGGAGAAGGTCAAGGCAACGGGGCAAAGATAATCCTGTGGGACTGAATGGTGCTGCTCTTGGCAGAGTGCACTCCTGCTATAGACTGAATGTTGTTGTCCCTTCAGTATTTTTATGTTGAAATCCTAACCCCAAGGTGATGACATTAGGAGGTGGGGCATTCTGAAGCCCTAATGAATGGGATTAGTAGCTTTATAAAAAGAGACCTGAGAGAGCTCCCTTGCCCCTTCCACGTGAGGATGCAGCAAGAAGATGCCTTCTGTGAACCAGGAATCAAGCTCTTACCAGACACTGAATCTACCAATCCTCCAAAACTAAGAAATACATTGCTGTTGTTTATAAGCTACCCAGTCCATGGCATTTTGTTATAGCAGCTCACAGGGACTAAGACAACTCACCATTACCATCTTAGGTAGCGTTTACATTCCATTCCAAAAGCTGGAGCTTGAAGAAATGTTTCCAATAAATTACTACTCTGGATTTTTACCAGGAAAGCCATGTAGGTGGGTTAGGTGCAAAGGACTGTCAAGTGTCATATTTTCAGCCATTCTGAGAGAAGCTAGGAAGGAAATTAAAGTATATATTAGATATTCCTGAATGGTTACCTGCTTATTCCAACCCAGCTTCTCCTAACTCTGGGTTCTGTTTTTATTTCAGACATCAAGACCTTTTGCCCACATTTCTACCATTCCATTATTTAAGTAGCAACTGCTCTAATAGTAATAGCAGGGAGAATCTCACTAACCCAAATATATTTTGTTTTTAATTATGTTAGTACCATAGTAGATATCTTTTTTAGAGAACAAAGGAAATCCAAAAGCCATTTTGTGAAGAGGATAATTTTTTCCAGTGAACAGTTGAAGGCAATATGCCCTCACTGTATGAAATCAGTGACTGTTCTTTTCCCAGCACCTAGAACTATCATGGGATATAGTAGATGTTCAATAAGTACTTCTTCAATGAACGAATGTAAATTTGGACACATAATGGACTAAGGAATCAGAAATGAGTGCTAATTTAAATACTACTGCTTCTCCATGTGACCAGTATGACTTCAGACAAGGTACCTAACTCTCAGAACCTCTTTTTTTTTTTTTAATCTATAAAATGCTAGTGTTATTTTTAAGATTCAGGATAAAGTATTTAGTGCATCTAACACAGTACCTGACTCCTAAGAAAGATTTAATAAATGGCAGATCTTATTATTACACTTATAAGTGGATCTATTTGGGGGTATTGAAGAACTCTAAAAAATCCTTTAATCTCGAAGACCTAACAATCCTTTAATCATCAGTGCCACCAACAGGGCACAGCATTGGATGCCAGAGAAGACAGCAGAAGCAGGAAATGAAAAGAGTGGGAGGGATGAAGTAGGAATAAAGGAATGGATAGGAAAGGGAAGCAAAGAGGGGGGGCTTAGTGGAGAAGCAGTGACTTGCCACGAATCCCTGCCTTGTTAGCACTAGGGAGAGTGGGACCTATCCACATAAGAAATCTCATTTCCCTTCCTTAAGAGTCCAATCATACTATAGGAGAGACACAACTTGATGATTTTTGAATGGCCAACTGAAAAAAGTCCTCTTATTTTCTGCCACTGTTTTATATTTTATTGTTTCATTTGGCCTACTTAATATTAACTATTTCAATTTAGCAAATATTTCCAGAGCAACACCAAGTTGAAAACCCAGATCTTGGCACTCAAGCAATGATATACCAAATACTTTTCACCTAGGCCTAGAGAAGATCTTGTATCCCTGTGATGCCTATAGGTGTGTATTTCTCTTACCACCTTGAAAAAATTAAGTGGCTTTCTCATATGCAAGGAGAGTTATACCCTCTAATATCCAAGTGTTAAAGCACCAGCATACTGTTACTTTTAAACTATAAATGGGATATGTGGGGGTGAGGGTCGGGGAGAAGAACAAATAGGAATTGCTCTCATTAAGGGAGAAAAAGTCTTTTCCAGATAACCTATTCAAGAAGAGATAATTCTCAGGTTTCCACTTTGGAGACTGCCATTATTCAGAAAGTCATTGAAACAAGATTGCTATGATACATTATATTGTCATATCCACATATCCATTTCGGAAAAAAATACATTGGCAATAGTTCTTCAACAGAATTCATTATGTTCTCTGAATGAGTAAGATTGAGAAGACAAAATATCGAAGAATGATATTCTCTCCAAAAGTAATTCTTCATAAAAACACCAGGACTTTTGGCACTCTATAAATATTATTTTTGTAACAATTATAATTAAAAGAGCCAAAAGGAGATCAGAAAAATGTAGAGCCCAGTGAAAAAACGCCCCCATGCCTTACTCCATGAAAATGTCTAGAATAATTTTAAGTACTTGGAATATGCAAATGAATGAGGAATATTCCACAATCTCCACTTGAACAAAACAAGGCTTTTGAATTGGCACAAATTTCTTGAATAGTATTTGAAGTGAGTCTGTGCCAAATATATAAAATAAGAGCAGCACGTTACAGTAACCAACAATCAAACAAACAAACTGGCCCTTCAGGAGAAACTGGAGGATTTCAAGTTAATGCTCAATTCACTTCAATACAACAAAAACATGTTAACTTTTAAGGTGTTGTGAGAGATACAAGGGTGTATTGTTCTGTTCTCATACTGCTAATAAAGACATACCCATGACTGGGTAATTTACAAAGGAAAGAGATTTAATTGACTCACAGTTCCACATGGCTGAGGAGGCCTCACAATCATGGCCGAAGGAGAATGAAGATTAAAGTCACATCTTACATGGCAGCAGACAAAAGAGCATGTGCAGGGGAACTCTTCTTTATAAAACCATCAGATCTTGTGAGACTTATTCACTATCACAAGAATAGCATGGGAAAGACCCGCCCCCAAGATTTAATTACTCCCACTGGGGCCCTCCCATGACATGTGGGACTTATTGAAGTTACAATTCAAGATGAGATTTAGATGGGGACACAGCCAAACCATATCAAAGGGGGATGTAGCCTGATTCCTGTTTTGTGAGGCTTGTAATCTAATGAGTTAGACAGACAGCTACCCTTGCAATTACAACACGAGCCAGGATTCATTTATTCATTCAAGCGATGTGCACTGAGCACCCAGTGTGTGTTCATCTTTGTTCTAAGTGTTAGAGATAAAGCAAAGAACAAAGATCTGTGTCTTTCTGGTGTGGGATTCTGACATGTGGTTTGTTGGAATGACCATGACTGATATAGAGGAAAACAGACAAGGGGGAAGCAACGTGGGCTTCAGTGATAAAGCCCAGAGAAGCAGGAGTCCTCACTGAGAAGGTGGCATTGGAATAAAGTCCTGAAGGAGGTAAAGGAGTGAGTCATTAGGATCACTGAGGAAGAGACTTCCAGGCAGAGGAAAAAGCAAGGACAGAGTAAACACTATGCCTGGCATATGCCAGAAACAGCAATAAATAAACGTCACTAGGAAGAAGAAATTAATCTTGACTGTAGGAGAAAACATCACAGAAAAAGATGACATCTAACCTAAATCTTGAAACAGTGCCCTAGGTGGAGAGAGGGAGGACAGTGACATGCAGAGTGACCAGCACAAGCAAGGAGCAGAGTGAGAACGAGATGCAGGTCAGCTGTGCTGGCACCCGCCTGTCCTTTCCAGCTGGGTTCCATGGGTTAGTGGTGTTCATGACTTCATCAACAACTCCCTGCTTTTTCTTTCTGCCATTCACATCCTCATCTACCTCTTGGTTTTTTCCCTGCCTGGAGAGCACTGTGGTCATCACCCTTCTTCCTCCTGTCTCTCAGCATGGTCCCTGCCCCCAGAAAGCCCATCTATTTTCTCACCTGACTTAACTTATATATCATGTATCCCCAGGTCAGTATCTGAGTCACAGTCTAATCAATAGTATTGTGAATTACGATCAGGGTGTAGGAAACATTTGCAATTACCTGTAGGAAGAGCAGCTGTCAACAGTGGGACCACTGTAGCCTGCAAGTGTCCACAGGGGCTCTGAAGAAAGAAAGAGTTCATGGTGTCCTCTCCACGTTATCTATTTGCCAGGTTAGGCTTCTGTATCTCTTTTTTTTTCCTTTATTGCATTTTAGGTGTTGGGGTACATGTGAAGAACATGCAAGATTGTTGCATAGGTACACACATGACAGTGTGATTTGCTGCCTTCCTCCCCATCACCTATATCTGGCATTTCTCCCCATGCTATCTTTCCCCAACTCCTCACCCCCCACTGTCCCTCTCCTATTTCCCCCTGACAGACCCCAGTGTGTGATGCTCCCCTCCCTGTGTCCATGTGTTCTCATTGTTCAACACCCACCTATGAGTAAGAACATGTGGTGTTTGATTTTCTGTTCTTGTGTCAGTTTGCTGAGAATGATGGTTTCCAGGTTCATCCATGTCCCTACAAAGG
>CAUYLG010055238.1:0-47538 GCA_963573385.1 Cacajao melanocephalus | reverse complement strand
TGTGGAAGACAGTGTGGTGATTCCTCAAGGACCTAGAAATAGAAATTCCATTTGACCCAGCAATCCCATTACTGGGTATATATCCAAAGGATTATAAATCGTTCTACTATAAGGACACATGCACACGAATGTTCATTGCAGTACTGTTTATAATAGCAAAGACCTGGAACCAATGCAAATGCCCATTGATGATAAACTGGACAGGGAAAATGTGGCACATATACACTAGGAAATATTATGCAGCCATAAAAAAACGATGAGTTCATCTCCTTTGTAGGGACATGGATAAACCTGGAAACTATAATTCTCAGCAAACTGACGCAAGAACAGAAAATCAAACACCACATGTTCTCACTCATAGGTGGGTGCTGAACAATGAGAACACATGGATACAGGGAGGGAAGCATCACACACTGCAGTCCATTGGGGGGAAAAAGGGGAGGGACAGCGGGAGGTGGGGAGTTGGGGAGAGATAGCATGCGGAGAAATGCCAGATATAGGTGATGGGGAGGAAGGCAGCAAATCATACTGCCATGTGTGTACCTATGCAACAATCTCACATATTCTTCACATGTACCCAAAACCTAAAATACAGTAAAAAATAAATAAATAAAGTCTGTTTTATCCGAGAAAAAAAAATCAGCACACAGATGCGAGCTCACTTTTCTTCTCCTTCCATGTGACTGAAGTTGCTGGGAAGGTTGTCATTCCCCCCTGTACCTCCAACTGTCAGGGACAGCCACGGCCATACCTACTGCTTGGGCAGAAGAGGCCAGGTCAGGTGTCCAAGGCCAGATCAGCAGTCAGACAGGGCAAATGGGCTCGCTCTGGTTACATGACCTGGGGCAACTGACAGACAGTAGTGAAACGTGGGGAAGGTCTCCGTGGGTCAGAACTGGGGAGATGAAAAGGGTTCATCTCATGGCCTGCTTTAGTTTGATACAATTTAAGCTTAACTAGATTCCAATAAAAGCACCATTTCCACATGAGTCAGCAGGGCTCATTCCAGTCTTCTACCCTGGAGTTTGCTTCCCAAGTCCTAGTTAAGAATAAAATGCAGAGTCCTTTTGTTTTCCATTTGTCAGTGCAAATATTTAATACAAATGTTTCTCCCAGGGACCCTATAGACTTGAAAACAGTGACTATAGATTGGAGATGACTCAGATATTCCAGGGATCACTGACTAGAATAATATGAAATTACTACAATTTCTCAATGTCTAGCACCACACACATAAACTGCATCACTCACACACACACACACACACACACACACACACACACACACACAGAGGCAGGCTTACCTACCTCTCAGAAAACTACAGATTCAACAAGAATAAATATTAATTAATGTGTTCCTTAATGGCTGGTGATTAATAATGTTAACTAAAACAAAAACAAGTTTTATTTTTAAACCCACTATTGCCCCCCACCAAATATTTAAATCACAGAGTCTAAACTGACAGAACAGCAAATTATTATGGTACTGTGGGAGGGAAATCTGGTGATACATATTAGAAACCAATCCTTTATTTGTTGCTTTAAAAAAAAATGACAAAAAATAATGACCAAATGCTAATTTTTATAAATGATAGTACATTCTTATAATGAATACTATGTAAACACTTTTAAAAATGAGATGCTTGTGTGAGAACTAGCTTTGAAAGGGGTACAAAGTATTTACAAATTATTCTATTGAATCATAGCTAGTATTTGTGGAACACCTATGCACTAGGGCTGTGCTGACTGTACACCTGCTGTTTAATTTTATAATAACTTTACAAGGCAGGTGGTATGCTAACCTCATTTAACAAATAAAATGGAAGCAGAGGCTTAATTTTTTATCTAGTATTGCTGATGGAGGACATAACAGAATCAGAATTTAAAACCACGAAACCTTGATTTCAGAACCTATACTTCCACTCACTGTGCCAGTATGTCATAAAGTATACATACTTTTGAATAAATTATTTAATATGCATCAATGTTACATATTTCTTAATATACAGTAATGTACATAAAACATCATCGTTATGTATTTATCTAATATACATCAATGTATGAGTTCATAGCTCTAATCATTGAGGATTTTTGGATTAAGAAAAGTTACAAATTAACAGTACCGATGACATAAATATATGGCAAAAGTAACAAGGAGGCACTTTAGTGACTGAAAGTTTGGAGAACAAAACTCTCACCTTCTCTAAAGGCAATTTCTTCTTTCTAAGCTGCAATACTGTATGAAATTTTCACAATAATTACATATTACCTTAAAGAGTTTTTTTTAAAAAAGAAAACAAACCCTCCTGAAATATTTTTCAAATAAGAGTAAAAGCACTATTTTAACATGTACTCTCAGAAACTGGAAACATCCTTCATATCTAACATAAGAGTTAAATATAGTTACCAACTTGATTAGTCCTTAATCATTACATTAATGACAATAAGAAAAAGAGATCATACTATACTGCCAATTGGTACAAGAGCCTGAGTATACACATGCCATGTATCATGATAAAGTCTCTTCAGACCCAAAATTAAAGGTGAAAAGAGAAATGAAAACAGGGAGAGATGAGATGAGGCTTTTCCCTCAACTAATTTACTCTAATACTATCTTTGTAATACACATGTTTAGAACAAAACAATGCTACAATGAGCATCTAGGTTAAAACTGTTATCAGAGAGGCAACTCCAGAATAAACAGATACAGTATGCTACTTGATGGAAAGACCTGCTAGTGAGAACTGACTCTTTCCCATATTCATCTATAAATTTAGCACAATTCTAATAATCTCAATGGGATTTGTCTTAAAACTCATCAAAATAATTCTAAAATTCACCAGAAACAGTAAATTCATGAGAATAGCTAAGAAAAAATTGAAAATGAGCATATTTGCCCTATCAGATATCAAATTTCTAAAAAACCACAGGGGAGGGATAGTAATGGAACACAGACAGACCTGTCACTGGAACAAAACTGAGACTCCAGAAAGAGGCCTTATATATGCAGGAAAACCTGTGGCATCTGAAAGATGAACAAGTCAGTGAACTGAGAGACACAAAAGCTTATCCACTTGGGAAAAAGTTAGATTCCTACCCTCACACTGGACACAAAAGGAAATTCCATTTCAAACTAAATGAGCTCAGGGTGAAAAAAAAATTTTCACATAAAATATATGAAAAAATTTTAAAGATAATCTTGGGATGGTAGAGATTTTGCTGAACAAGAAAGAAAAAAAAAACACAACCCAAAAGCTATAAAGAAGTGAAAGATTTTCAGGTTGAATCATGAATTTTTTTCTGTGAAAGATATGACCACATAAGTTAAAACTTCTATATAAAGACACCATAAACAAAATTAAAAGACAAGAAACAAATGAGAAGAAAATACGTGTAACACATATAATGAAAGATTCACCATTGTGATATCTAAAGAATTCCTACAAAGCAATAAGAAGAAAGGATAAACAACCCAGAATGGGGAAAAATGGGCAAAGGTATGAACAGGCAATATCCAGAAGACTAATGTAACACCTAGTAAACTACAATCTAGGGGATTAAAGAAGTCCTATTTTTTAAAACTAACAAATAACATATTTACATGATATCAGAATGGGAAATGTCCTTCTAAACTTGAATCCACAGACAAAAATTACCAAGAAAAATCATTAAAATTTTCATAGACTTAAAAAGACCTCTGTACTAGCATCTGTTTAAATCAATGTGAAAAATTCTAAGATTTATCTAGGCAGGAGAAGAAACACAGTTAATAAAAACATGAAAACCTCATTATCAAACAAGGTGATTATAAATTAAAAAATACTTTTATTAAACGTGAAAACCATTAAACCTTGCTGATGCTTGGGGAAAATGCAAATCAAAACAATGACATGACAGTTTTCACATATCATATTGGCAAATACATAAAAAGTGAGAATACCCAATATTAGCAAGGGTCCAGGGCACCCAATATTCCCTTACATTACTGGTAGAATTTTTAACAACATGGGAAAATAGTTGTGATATGTTTTTGTTTTTTATTTATTTTTATTTTTGAGACAGAGTCTCACTCTGTCACCCATGCTGGAGTACAATGGCACAATCTTGGCTCACTGTAACCTCCATCTCCCTGGTTCAAGCAATTCTCCTGCCTCAGTCTCCCTAGGAGCTGGGACTAATTTTTAGTAGAGATGGGGTTTCACTATGTTGGCCAGGGTGGTCTCAAACTCCTGACATCAGATGATCCACCCACTTCAGCCACCCAAAGAGCTGGGATTATGGCCACCACGCCTTGCCACAATACGTTAAGTGAGGAAAAGACATATTAAACATACAGTAAGATCTCAACCATGTTCTAAAATAATAATAACTATGTTTTATGCGTACGTTTATGACAGGGACCAGGACTGTTTACATGTACTAGTGCACTTCATAGTCACAATAATCCTATGAGTCAACACTATTATTGCCCTCATTTTATGGAGGAAGAAACTGAGACAAGAGATCAAGTGACAGAGCCTAGACTTCAATTCAGGTTGACTCTAGAGTCCCAGATCTTAATCACCAGCACAATGTACAGAAATTAATCAAACTCTTTAAACACAGTGGAGTTGAGAATACTGTCTACTTTAATTCCCTATTTTGTCATAGATTTTCTACTACTTTACTTTTAAACACAATGATTTTTAAAAGAATCAATAATCACAAGACAGCAACAGTGTCCCTGAAATTCCCCTAGAGACGCTAACTACAAAATAAAACTTATAAATCATAATCCAATAGCTTTAAATATTTTAGTACAAGAAATTTTTCTAAATGAATTTTATGTGAATCTATAACATAAGAAACAGATTAAAGCAGTATTTTATTCTATCAGTGTATTTTAAAGCTCAAATGTGGCCGAGTATGGTGGCTCATGTCTGTAATCACAGCACTTTGGGAGGTTGAGGCAGGCGGATCATTTGAGGTCAGGAGTTTGAGACCAGCCTGAATAACATGGTGCAATCATGTCCCTACTAAAAATACACACACACACACACACACACACACTACCTGGGCATGGTGGCACATGTCTGTATTCCCACTACTCAGGAGTCTGAGGCAGGAGAATCACTTGAAGCTGGGAGGAGATTGTAGTGAGCCGAAATTGCACCACGGCATTCCAGCCTGGGCGACAGAGTGAGACTCCATCTCAAAAAAAACCAAAAAAACAAAAAAACAACAAAAAAAAACCCTCTAATGTAGAACATGTATAATGAGAACAATAAAATTCTTCTGATGAACACAAACATTAAATTATGGATGATTAGGCAGTCTTATGTCAAATTTGTTTTGTTTTGATTGCATGGTATCAAGAAAAACCTGATTCACAAAGATGAGTAGAAGATAAAGCACATTTTGCAAATGATAAAGATTGTTTTCTGTGTTTTTTAAATTGTACATTTATGCAAGGATTTAATTACACCCGTCCAGAAGTTTTAAAAGTAGAACATTTCTAAATTAATTCTGCAATAATGTTAAAGAATGTGAATACTTGGTAGTTGTAAACTTTTTGGTAAAAAATAACTTTACAATATGTACTAATGCTGATATATGCATAAGGCAGTCACATTATTGCATAATGCAGTAGTTCTGATACTACTGAATGTGCTTATATAATGTTATAGGAGCAAACAAGCACCACCCTAAAATTTCAAAATAGCAACATAAAAGTACAGTCTTACTAATGAATAACATTTTTATCCTTTCTGAGGAGGAAAAGGAAAAAAAAATTTAATTAAAAACTAAAATGGCCTTTTTTTCCCCCTGAGACAGAGTCTCACTCTGTCACCCAGGCTGGAGTGCAGTGGTGTGATCTCGGCTCACTGCAACCTCCGTCTCTCAGGTTCAAGTGATTCTCCTGCCTCAGCCTCCCTAGTAGCAGTTGGGACTACAGGTAAGTGCTACCACACCCAGATAATTTTTGTATTTTTAATAGAGAAGGGATTTCACCATGTTGGCCACGACGGTCTCAATCTCTTGACCTCATCATCCACCCAGCTTGCCCTCCCAAACTGCTGGGATTATAGGCATGAGCCACCGCACCCACCCTAAAAAATAAAATTTCATTTAAAATGTTTCAAGTCTATACACAAAGTGAGAAACTCTATTCCAAGGATTGTTGTCCTGGGTATGAGCATTATAGACAATTTACATTTTCTTCCTTTTGCTTATTTTCTCTCAAATATTCTAAATGCATTGCTGTTATTTTATTTTTTATTTATTTATTTATTTATTTTGCTTTCTTACTTTTTACTTTATTTTGAGACAGAATTTTGCTCTGTTGCCCAGGCTGGATTGCAGTGGTGTGATTTCAGCTCACTGCAACCTCTGCATCCCAGGTTCAAAACAATTTTCATGCCTCAGCCTCCCAGGTGGCTGAGACTACAGGTGCACACCCCACCATGCCTGGCTAATTTTTGCATTTTTAGTAGAAATGGGGTTTCACCATGTTGGCCAGGCTGGTCTCGAACTCCTGACCTCAGGTGATCCACCTGCCTCAGCCTCCCAAAGTGCTGGGATTACAGGTGTGAGCCACCATGCTTGGCCACCTTTTTATTTTAAAAGTGCTATAATTACAAACCACAGGAATTTGCAAAAAAAAAAAAAAAAGTACACAGGGAGGTCCAAAGTATGCTGGCCCAAATTCCTCCAACATTGTAACTTATTTATGTGACTCTAGTACACTGTCACTATCAGGAAACTGACCTTGGTACAATCCCAAGTTTATTCAGGTTTCACCAGTTTTTTATGCAAAATGGGACTTGAGAATGCTAGGATTTGTATGCAGTATGTGTGTTTGTGGTTGTACAAAATTTTACATTTGCAGCTTTGTATAATCACACCTGAGATACAGAACTGTTCCATCCCTACACAGTTTCCTCATGCTACCACTTTAAACTGCACCACCCCTCACCTCCCATTCCTAACTCCTAGCAACCACTAAATCTGTTCTCCATTTTTGCAGTTTTGTTATTTCAATAATGTTACATAAATGCAATCATACAGTATGTAACCTTTAACTTTTTTTTTTTTTTTGAGACAATCTTGCTCTGTCACCCAGGCTGGTTTGCAGTGGTGCAATCTCAGCTCACTGCAATCTCCACCTCCCAGATTCAAGTGATTCTCCCACCTCAGCCTCTCTAGTAGCTGGGATTACAGGTGTGTGCCACCATGCCTCACTAATTTTTGTATTTTCTGTAGAGACATTGTTTTGCCATGTTGGTCAGGCTGGTCTTGCTCCTGACCTCAGGTTATCCATGCGCCTTGGCCTCACAAAGTGCTGAGATTAGAGATGTGGGCCACCATGCTCGGCCTTCACTCAGTATAACTCTCTTGAGATAATCTGGCAGTATAAATCAATTGTCCTAATATATTAAAATTTAGCATGACATGCACTTGAGTGTATATAAACATTTATAATATTTTAAAGTTTAAAACATTAAAATGTAAATCAAAGGCATATGAAATCCCTGGTTCACTGACACAGAACAAGGATTCTGAGATACAAATTTTGAAAACTGGTAATCTAATACAAGCCTATTACAATCCATTACAGGTTGAGTATTAGTTATCTGAATGCTTTGGAGCAGAAACACTTTGGATTTGGAACTTTTTCAGATTTGGGAATATGTGCATTATATACCGGTTGAGCATCCCAAATCTGAAACTGTGAAATCCAAAAGGTTCCAAAATCTTAAAACTGTCGAGTTCCAATGACACTCAAAGGAAATGCTCACAGGGGCGTTTCAGAGTTTGGATTTTCAGATTAGGGATCCTCAGCCTGTACAAGCACATTATAGAAGAAAGGCCCAGGGCTCAGTGCTGTCTCTTATCAGTGTTTACAAGAGTACGTGGTTTACAAGAATGCCTGATTTTGCACTTTTTATGGCCAAGCTCTAGATTCCAGTTCTTTCCCAACCCAGTTGAGTATGTTACATTCAAATATGACCACCTGCTAGTCTTTCAAGTTCTACTTAATGATTGAGGAAATGAACTCCTCTTAAATTTCCAGATCTGTGTGGTACTTTAGCTAGCACCACAACTCAGGTCCAATTATCCCATCTCTATGTGCAGCATGTCGACATGACAAGGCCTCCCTCAGAAAGAGCTACCCCAACCTAGGACAGATTAAAACAAACTCTTCTCCCTCTCCCTCCTTCCAGGTGTCTAGATCCCCTATCTTCTTCCTCCCTAGGCTAACCTGCTAAGTCTTCTGGATAGCTCACCACCTCTGCCTGTTAGCTAATCGGGTGTGACAAACCAACTCCTCACACCTTCAGGTTTAGAATGCAAACACTCCAAGAACTTACTTCTGGAATACCAATACCTTCAAAGTAATTTCCCTGCCTTTCCAAAGAGTGCTCTAAACAGGTAACAGCTATAATACAAACTCTATATATTTTTGTCATACAGATATCAAAAATGGCAGCATTTTTTTTTTTTTGCAATTCTAAAAATCTGGTTGATATGGTTATCGCTCTCATAATATCAGATATAAATGGAATTTGAAGTAGTGGTAAACTGGTTGTGGTGGCTCACACCTGTAATCCCCAGCACTTTGGAGGCCAAGGTGGGAAGATCGCTTGAGGCCAGGAGTTTGAGACCAGCCCAGGCAACAAAGTAAGACCTTGTCACTATGAAAAACAGAAAAAATGAGCCAGGTGTGGTGTGGTGTGCACCTGTAGAGCCAGCTACTTGGGAAGCTGAGGTGGAGGGATTACTTGATGTGGGGAGGTTGAGGCTGCAGTGAGCCATGATTGCACCATTGTACTCAGCCTGGGAAGAGAGAGTGAGACAATGTCTCAAAAAATAAAGGAAAGGAAAAAAAGGAAAGGAAGGAAAGAAAGGGAAAGAAGGGAAGGAAGGGAAGGTAGGAAAAAGGAGAGAGGATGGGAGGGAAGCAAAGGAAAGGGAAGAAGAGGGAAGGATGAGAGAGGGAGGGAAAGGAAGAAATAAAGAAAGAAGGAAAGACAGGAAGACAGAAAGAAATAGTGGTAAAGAGACTGAACTCTTCAGCCAGACCACCTGGGTTAGAATCAGGCCTCTGCCACTGTACTACCTGGATCAAGTGTTAGTTTGTGTGGCTCAATTTACTCAACTGTAAATTGGTGATAAAAGCTACCTGCCTCTGCCTCGTGGAACTATTGTGAGACTTCAATAATATCTGTAAAGCATTTAGACCACTGCCTAGCACATAGTAAGTATTATCTGTAACTATTAACATTTGTCTCTACTACAGTCCAGATTCACTTCTTTGTGGTATTTCTCTATTCCTCTTGGACTCTTTGCAGTTCAACCTGCTTCTAAAATTTCCATACCAAGAAACAATGACAATGTTAAGAATTTTATTTCCTAAATTCATCTTGGTTAGTCAAAACTACTAGAACAAATTCTCTTTTACATCCTAGCAGTTATTAACATTTCGCTAAATATAAATACCAGCATTTAAAGTACAGGAGTAATGGCACAAATGCCAAGCCAAAAGCAGGCTATCTATCCCAGAACATATACACGACACTCCCCTGTTAAAAAAAAAAGAAAAAAAGAAAAAAAAGGGAGGAATAATATGGTCATATGGATGTTTGTCTATGCGTCAAATGGCTCTGAAATTTTTCTCAGCAGCCTACTGACAGGGAGAACTGTCTGTTTGTGGGAAGAGATAAGAAGACTTTTCGCTGTACATGCCTTGTTATCTTTCAAATATGAAGCAGAAAATGCATTACCTAGACAAGATTTAATTTTTAAAATGGGGGTGCAGAGGTGACTCTAAATAAGTACTCTGGAAGCCAGGTGTCAAGTCTCAATTTGCTATGACCTGTGTTATCTTGGGCAAGTCACTTAACCTCTGAGTCTCAGACAAAGCAAGGAGCAATAAATACAATAAATACTTCTAGGGTCTTTCCCCCACCACTCCCCCCTGCCCCGGGATAGAGTTTCACTTGTTGCCCAGGCTGGAGTGCAGTGGCATGAGCTCAGCTCAATGCAACCTCCGTTTCCAGGGTTCAAGCGATTCTCCTGCCTCAGCCTCTGGAGTAGCTGGGATTACAGGTGCACACCACCACACCTGGGTAATGTTTTATATTTTTAGTAGAGACCGGGTTTCACTATGTTGGCCAGGCTGGTCTCAAACTACTGCCTCAGGTGATCCACCCACCTCAGCCTCCTAAAATGCTGGGATTACAGATGAGAATGACCACACCTGGCCCTAGGTTCTATTCTAAAAGTTTTATTATCTCAATGGGGTAGTAAATAGATGGTACTTTTTTTAAGATATGGGAGAGGTAGTAATCCAACATTTTGTAAAACAAGGCAACTTTTTGTTGACTCGACTTTCAAATACAGTGGACCCTTGAACAACATGGGTTTTAGCTGCATGGGCCCATTTATACGTGGATCTTTTCAACCAAATGCAGACCTGCATATACGGAGTACCAACTTTTCACACATCCAGGATCTGCAGGGCCCACAGTGGGGACTAGAGTATGCCAGGATTTTGGTAGAAATAGCGGTCCTGGAACAAAGCCCCTATGGTACATGTCCTTTGCATATACCATAGGACAACTGAACTACTTTTACAGTGTTAAGAAGCATAAATTTGTCAAGCTTATTAACCTTTCCAGATCATTTGTACTATTCTTACATAGTAACCCTTCTTAGAGGAGGTCTGATATATAGAAAATATCTACATACAATATTCTGCATATTAGGGCTGGTCACAGTGGCTGATGCCAGTAATCTCAGCACTTTGAGAGGCTGAGGTAGGCAGATCACCAGAGGTCAGGAGTTCAAGATCAGCCTGGCTAACATGGTGAGACCCTGTCTCTACTAAAAATACAAAAATTAGCCGGGCATGGTGATGGATGCCTGTAATCCCAGCTACTTGGGAGACTGAGGCAGGAGAATTGCTTGAACCTGGGTGGCAGAGGTTCCAGTGAGCCAAGATCACACCACTGCACTCCAGCCTGGGTGACAGAGCAAGACTCTATCTCAAAAAAAAAAAAAAAAAAAAAGAATATTCTCCATATCAGTTTCTCTTGCACAACTTCAAGTGTTTTAAATGAACACATCTTTATGCTATGTCATGAAGTCAGCAATAAAATACATTAAAACAATTAATGTTTAAACATATAAATGACTATATACAAGAAACTTATTATACTTAAAGGCATTTATTATCAAACACTGAAAAAAAAAAAAGTAACATCTCCAATCAATGGTAACAGCTATTGCTGAGGATAGACTTTATTTCAGGAACATATATGTAATCACTTTTCATCCTAACATTAATCTGGAAAAGTAGGTTAGTTGGTTTGTTTTCTGAGACAGGATCTCTTTCTACCACCCAGGCTGGAGTGCAGTGGCACCATCATGGCTCACCTCACAGTGACCTCAGCTTCCCAGGTTCAAGTGGTCCTCACACCTTGGCCTCCCAAGAAGCTGGAACTAAAGGCATTCACCACCATGCCCGGTTGCTTTTTGTATTTTTTTTAGAGACAGGGTTTTGCCCTTTTCCCAGGCTGGTCTGAAACTCCTGGGCTCAAGAGATCTGCCAGATGTCAGCCTCCCAAAGTGCTGGGATTACAGGTGTAAGCCAGGGCCTAAGGAGGTGTAAAAATCCCTGTTTCATATAAGAAACTGAGGCACCATGAAGATAAGGCCACAAGTCTAAGAACTGGGAGAGCTGGAAGCCCCCCTCTCCGAGATCCCTTAGATTTCAGCTCAGTATACCAAATCAAGGGGGCAGGGAAAGCTAACTTAATGTTAGCTGGCAGGCTGGTGTAAGTTTGCAGCAGAATTTTCATTGATTTATGGAAAAATGCATAAAAGTAAAGACACAAAAGTAAACTTTTTTTTTTTTTTGAGACAGAGTTTCACTCTTGTAGCCCAGCTGGAGTGCAATGGCACCATCTCTGCTTACCACACCTTTGCCTCCCAGGTTCAAGTGATTCTCCTGCCTCAGCCTTTGGAGTAGCTGGGATTACAGGTGCATGCCACCACACCCAGCTAATTTTATATTTTTAGTAGAGACAAGGTTTCACCATGTTAGCCAGGCTGGTCTGAAAGTAAACTTTTTAATAACTAAATGATTCCATTTAAAGATCTTTTATTCTGGCTGGGTGCAGTGGCTCATGCCTGTAATCCTACCACTTTGAGAGGCTGAGACGGGCAGATCATGAGATCAAGAGATCAAGACCATCCTGGTCAACATGGTGAAACCGTCTCTACTAAAAATACAAAAATTAGCTGGGCGTGGTGGCGCATGCCTGTAGTCCCAGCTACTCAGGAGGCTGAGGCAGGAGAATAACCTAAACCAAGAGGTGGAGGTTGCAGTGAGCCAAGATCATGCCACCACAATCCAGCCTGGTGTCAGGCCAAGACTCTGTCTCAAAAAAGTAAAAAATAAAATTTACTGTGAGAGATTCTATTTCTTCTAATTATTTGAGTGAAAATATCCTTTTGTTAAATGAAATAATGGTGACAGGAGATAGTGGTGTGATATTTGCTTTTATTGGCTATACCTGGTAGAAATAAAAAATCAGGCCAGGCATGGTGGCTCATGAGGTCAAGAAATTGAGACCATCCTGGTCAACATGGTGAAACCCTGTCTCTACTAAAAATACAAAAATTAGCTGGCTGTGGTGGCATGAACCTGTAATCCCAGCCACTCAGGAAGCTGATGCAGGAGAATCACATGAACCCAGGAGGCAGAGCCTGCAGTGAGCTGAGGACACGTCACTGCACACCAGCCTGGAAACATAGCGGAACTCTGTCTCAAAAAACAAAACAAAACAAAAATCAGCATTTCTATTGTAGCCTTCTAATTTTTGGGGAAATATTTCTTTAGAAATCTAAAAGTCTGGCCCTTTACATCATTATGGCACCAAAATAATAGGGGACTTTATACACAGATAACACATGCCTTTCAAGATTCTCTCTTTAATCTCTAACTTATTCTCTTTGGATTATGACATTTGGGATTGTGAAATGGGAATAAAGTTGAGTATAAGCAATCCAAAACAATGTGCTGACACTGGATCCTGAAAGAGGACTTTCTTCAGAGTCTTTTTCATCTGTTAACTTTTCTCTGGGCTCAATTTTTCTTTTGTTTAGAGACAGAGTTTCTCTCTTGCTGCCCAGGCTGGAGTGCAGTGGTGCAATCTGGGCTCACCACAACCTCCGCCTCCCAGGTTCAAGTGATTCTCCTGCCTCAGCTTCCTGAGAAGCTGATATTACAGTTATGCACCACCACACCCAGCTAATTTTGTATTTTTAGTAGAGACAAGGTTTCTCCATGTTGGACCGGCTGGTCTTGAACTCCTGATCTCAGATGATCCGTCCACCTCAGCTTCCCAAAGTGCTGGGATTACAGGCATGAGCCAGGTGGCTTCAAACTTTCTTATTTATTTATTTGAGATGGAATTTCACTCTTGTTGTCGGCTCACTGCAATCTCCATCTCCCAGGTTCAAGCAATTCTCCTGCCTCAGCCTCCCAAGTAGCTGGGATTAGAGGCGTGCACCACCACACCCACCACCTAATTTTGTATTTTTAGTAGAGATGGGGTTTCTCCATGTTGGTCAAGCTAGTCTAGAACTCCCAACCTCAGGTGATCCACCTGCCTCGGCCTTCAAAAGTGGTGGTATTACAGGCGTGAACCACCACACCCAGCCTGGGCTCAAACTTTCTTTTCCTAAGGAGTCACATCTTTGAGTAGCACTGCTACACGGCAATCACTACTCAAAAGAAACTAACTTGAGGTGTCCAATAATCAGCTTTTATTTAAAGTCTCTTTCAGCTTGACAAAATAAAAACTTTCAATGTTTTGTCTACCTACTGTCAAAATAAAATTAGTCTATATATGTATATATATGTGATTATATATGTATATATACATATGTGATTTTGATCAGCCTGTTTATAAACTATTTCCAAAATAAGCTGACCTGTAAATTCATTTATTAAATGAGTAGTTTATAAACTACTTGATTTTTGCAAGTAGTTTATAAACAGGCTGATCAAACTGAACAAATTTCTTAAAATAATTTCACTGTATAGATACCAAGTAAGTTATTTACTCTTATTAGCATATCTTATTTTTACCTGTCCTTAACAAGTATCTAAGTTAAACTGTTTTATGTCCACAGCTACACACTGAAACACTTTCAGTCACAACATATTAAATTCAAATTTAAACTATAAAGAGATCCAGTTACCTTTAGTCTTACATGTATTTATATATGATGTTAATATACTTCTTGATGTTTTATGATGCACACACAGCTCTTACAGTACATCTAACTATGAGAATATTTAGAGTGTATGCGTATCAAATGGTTCAAAACTGTTTTTTTAAAAAAGTCAATTTTAAGAACTTAAGCATACAGTAAAGTATTCCTTCCATGCCCCAATGTTAAAAGGTCCATTAATTTTAGTCTACTTGTTTCAAAAAAAAAATCTAAAATTGGTAATAATTCTGCTTATATTCCATATTAAACTAGGATCAAAAGTTATTTTACTTCTTGTTTCTTAATACTTGAAATGTGCTGCTGCATAATGTTTTCCTTACATATTTATTCAATCAACTAACTTCAGGTGGAAGGTACTTATGAGTTTAAAAGTCCTTTCCCAAAGTGAAAATAACATAAAAATTTTGCATAAAAGACACTCAATGTTTCTCAAGGGTATCTGAGGTTCTAATCAGCCTATTACCTTGGTTTGGAATAACCACCAACAAATGTGAGCTTTTTGTCACATCTATGTATTTTCCCCTGTAAACTAATACCTACATTTTAAATGCATTTTCAAAATGTTTCATTTGGCCACATGATAATTATTTCTCCTGTAAAAAGCTACAGGATTTTGGTTTAAGAGCAAATGAGATAGAGTATCTGGTTCATAAGAAGGCTAAGTGGAAAGATGCACCCTGAAGTTTGTAACCAATAGAAAGAGAAACTCTAATGCTACCTTGTTCATGTAATCAACAATATGTGAGTCAAAATAAACTAGCGAGCTATATATTTCTGTTTACATAACAATTTACCAGTCAACAGGAGGGGAAGAAATTGCTCAAATGTGACTGTTAACAAACATGTTAACAAACATCTAAATATTAGACATAGTCTCTATTAAAATCATAACCTATCAATTCTGAAATCATTCCTTCAAATTGTTATGTTTGTAATACCCTCCCCCATTAAAAAAAAACAGCAGCAATGTTTAAAATGTAAATTCCTCCCTTTTTCAAAGTAACTTGCCTAGGAAAATGTAATGCGTTAAAATAAAACGTAACAGACAAACCAATTACAACATTAAAAAAAAATATACACTAAAATGATCAGTAACACAAACCAATCGCTCAAGTTTTGCAAAGTGTGTGTTTTCAATCTGTTGTGGGTATCCTATTATACTAATAAGCAACAACTTTTACAAGTCATCCCAATGCCTAAAACACCCCCATACACATAACATTTTTGTCCTTTACTCCAATGAAGCTTAAACTCAGACCCAAACTCAGAACATTTCCCCCTCCTGCCACACTGAAATATACAAGGGGAAATCCAAGAAATCAGATATAATAAGTGCCTGTATCTTCTTCCAGGGTAGGGTCAAACTCGTGTTTGCCCGTAAATGCCACCGTCTCAGTAAGTCTGCAAATTCTCATTAGCGCTGGAGTACAAACAGGCCTGACCAGGAAGACACTGAGAAACGCAACCCCCGAGTCTGCACCGGCCCCAAAGCTTTGGCTGCAGCGATGGGGGGACAAGTGGTGGCCGCTGGCCTCGCGGGTGTGGCGGACAGGGTCCCACACCCCCGCCTGCCTCCCGAGAACCTGAAAACCTGTCAGGCTGGCCGGTACCAACCCTCCTCTGACTCTCGCCCCCCAGCCCAGCGCCGCCCCCGCCCGCCCAACCGCACCCCTACCGCCCCGGCCTCCCGGCTGCACTCTGTCACCTCATCCCTCCCTGGTGGCCTCGCAGCCCCGCCACCTCCGCTGCGCGGCCTGGGCTTGGGCCGCCCCTCGGGCAGGAGCGCCCAGCTGCCGCCCCCCGCCTGGTCCTGCTCCGACTCCGTCCGTTCCCTGCGGCCAGGTCCCTGGCAGCCCAGGCCTGAGCTCCCGCCACGAGCTCCCCACCCCCAGCCTCCACTATCGCCCCTCGCGGCCGCTCCCGGCCCACTCCCCAACGGCTACTTGGAGGCAAGGGTGGCGAAGCGCCTCACCCAGGGCCCCAGGTCGCAGAAGGCTGGGTACTCGGGGGTCCCTCTCCTACTCCCGCTCCACGTGGTAGGCACAGATGGAGAGCAGGGTCCCTGCCGGGCACACGGTATACTGGGCCACCCGCTCCCACCACAGGACCGACACTCTCAGGAGGACGGGCGCCGCCATCTTACCCCTCCGCCGCCACCGCCTCCTTCCGCCTCGACCTCAGCCGCTACTGCCAGTCGGCCTGACGCAGCCGCCGCGCCTCCTAGGCTCTGTCGCTTGCTCGGGACCCCACCCGCACAGGCGCAGCCCAACCAAACCAAAATGAGGCGGGCAGAGCGAGCAAGCTACGCAGGGGCACGGAAGGACGGGGCTGAGCGCACAATCACCCAGGACGCCGAATTGGCTGGCGGAGTCTGAGGCTGCGCGTCGCGGGCGCTGAAGGGCGGGGCCCTGTGTGAGGGGTGGGCTGGATGGGAGGGACTTAGGGGAGCCGTTGCCAGGAACACTTAGCAAGCATCCCACTGTGGGTAGCTGGGTGAACCCTTAGCCCCTCCCTCTGGGATGGCAACTGGTTGCCATCCTTTTTCCCTTTTTTGTCGTTATCACTTGATATTTCTGATACAGTTCAAATCACCCCTGGCCAATGCTTGGGGCTTGTGAGCCACCCTCCTACGACCTGATCTTCCCACCACAACCTCCAGGCACTTTGGATTCAACCAGTGCAAAACTTTTTTTTAATGTGCAAAGCTATGTTTTATATTTAAAAACTATTTTAAAAAAATGATTTATGGGCCGGGCTCAGTGGCTTTATGCCTGCAATCCCAACACTTTGGGAGGCTGAAGCCGGTGGATCACTTGAGGTCAGGAGTTCGAGACTAGCCTGGCCTACATGGTGAAACCCCCGCCTCTACTAAATAAAATAAAATAAAATAAAATAAAATAAAATAAAATAAAAAATTACCCAGGCATGGGGGTGTGCGCCTGTATCCCAGCTGCTTAGGAGGCTGAGGCACAAGAATCACTTGAACCCGGGAGGCGGAGGTTGCAGTGAGCCGATGGCACCACTGCACCCCATCCTGGGCCATAGAATGAGTCAAAAAAAACCAAAAAACAAAAAACAAATTTACGAATGCCTTGCTTTTCTGTAAGCTGAATTTGTGGTGCCTTACCATAATTAATATCATACAGAAAAATATAGATGAGCTAATAAAATCAGTACGAAGAAAAGAAGAAGGCCCAGGGGTGGTGGCTCACGCCTGTAATCCCAGCACGTTGGGAGGCTGAGGCAGGCGGATCGCCTGAGGTCGGGAGTTCAAGACCAGTCTGACCAACATGGGGAAACCCTGTCTCTACTAAAAATACAAAATTAGCCTGGCATCGTAGCGCATGACTGTGATCCCAGCTACTACTCGGGAGGCTGAGGCAGGAGAATCCCTTGAACCTGGGAGGAGGAGTTTGCGGTGAGCTGCGCCACCGCACTCCAGCCTGGGCAACAAGCGTGAAACTCCGTCTTGTTTCAAAATAAAGAGAAAAAAAGAATACAATGAAAGGCAAGGAATAAGAACACAGAGAAGCCAGTCATAGGGGCTTACAGAGTTATTAAAATTGGGTCATACATTTGGCTCTGAGCTTCCTGGTGGCCAAAACTAAAAGGAAAAGGCATGTATGTGCTTTTCTCACTGTCTCTAAGAAGAAACACAGTGCTCTTGGAGACTCTCAGTGTTTCCCTTGTTGCAGCTTTCAATTTTTCAGGGGCTTTATATAGTGATTTTGAGTAATAAGCAATATCCTTGTATTCATTACCTATTGTTGGGTAAAAATCACCCCAAATTTAGCAGCTTAATAAACAATACGCTTTTATTTTTCCTCACAGTTTCAATGGGCTGGGAATCTGGGTGAGGTTAGCTGTGTCCTCTGGCTCAGGTTCTCATGAGGATACAATCAAGCTGTCAGCCAGGGCTGCAGCTCTCGCAAGGCTTCACAATCCTCTTTCAAACTCACTCCACAGTTGCTGGCAGGCCTCAAGTCCTCTCTGTCTGTTGGCTAGAGGCCTCAGTTCCTGTCCACTTGTACCTCTTCATAAGAAGCAGCTGGCTTGCCCCAGGGCTAGGGAGGAGAAAGGGGAAGAAAATGAAAATGAGAGCGAAATCACAGTCCTTTTTTGTAACCTAATCCCAGAAGTGACATCCCATCACTTTTATGTATTCTATTGCTACTTAGAAAATAGCACCTAGGTCCAGCAAGGCGTGATGGCTCACGCCTGAAATCCCAGAATTTTAGGAAGCCAAAGTGGGTGGATCACCTGAAGTCAGGAGTTCAAGACCAGTCTGACCAATGTGGTGAAATACCATCTCAACTAAAAATATAAAAATTAGCTAGATGTAGTGGAACACTCCTGTAATCCCAGCTACTTGGGAAGCTGAGGCAGGAGAATCACTTAAACTCGGAGGCAGAGGTTGAAGAGAGCCAAATCACACCATTGCACTTCAGCTTAGCCTAGAAGGCAAAACTCCATCTCAAAAAAAAAAAAAAAAAAAGAAAGAAAAAAGAAAAAGGAAAAGAAAGAGTCTCAGTAGGCCTTAGGACCAGCCCATGCTCAAAGGGAGAGGATTATACAGGACATAAATATGAAGAGGCTGTTTACTACAGTCCTCAAAAACATCCTCACTCTGCCCATGTGGGGCGGCTCACAACATTTTGACAGGCTGAGGCAGGAGGATTGCTTGAGGCCAGCAGTTCGAGACTAGCCTGAGCAATATAGGGAGCCCTGGTCTCTGCAAAAAATATACAAAATTAGCCAGGTGTGGTGGTGCATGCCTGTTGTTCCAGCTACTTGGGAAGCTGAGAGGGGAGGACTGATTGAGCCCAGGGGTCTTGGGACGGGGGTGTGGGTTAAGGTTGTAATGAGCTGACATTGCCCCACTGCACTCCTACCTGGATGACAGTGTGAGACCCTGATTCAAAAAAAAAAAAAAAAAATCCTCACTCTGTATCTCTAATGATTTTCATAAATCTAAGTGGACTCCTGCAGCTTCCCTTCTTATAGATTCCTTTACTCAGTTAATAAGATCTCTTGATCATGTGGCTTCTTTTATGTCTGGGAGGTTTACCCATTTTATTGCAGATCGTGACTGTTACTGTTCATTACTGTGTAATAATCAGTTATATTATATATCCAAAATTGTATTTATCCATTCTACTGCTGTTGGACATTTGGCTTATTTTTAGCTATCACTAATTATGTTGCTATGAACATTCTATAAATGACTTTTGGTGGACATAAGCCCTCATTACTTTCTTTTTTTTTTTTAAATTGGAGAGAGAGAGTTTTGCTCTTGTTGCCCAGGCTGGAGTGCAATGGTGTAATCATGACTCACTGCAACCTCTGCCTCCTGGGTTCAAGCAATTCTTCTGCCTCAGTCTCCCAAAATGGTGGGATTACAGGCATAAGGCACCCTGCCCAGCGAGCATAAGCACTCATTTCTATTGGGAATTCACTAGGGGTGGAATTGATGAGTGAGATAGTATTGCTCGCATGGGTAAATACTGCCTCTGTCAATTCAGGTGCTCCAAGTGAGAAGGTGCAGTAGCCTGCAGGCCCACACAAGCATGAACATTAAAAAAAAATATTGAATTTCTTCAAGAAAAATTCCAGGCACTTAGCCCTGAAAAGTCATTGAACAACATGATAAGCAAGAAGGTAATCACAGCCAGCAGCACAAGCAGTGGCCCAAGGCAAGTCTGGCTCCGGCCAGCAAAATGTTAAAAAAAGGTTCACGTATGTCAGAAAACGGTTAGAGAATGTGTCTGTGTGTGTGTGTGTGTGTGTGTGTGTGTGTGTGAGAGAGAGAGAGAGAGAGAGAGAGATGGGAAGTAAAACTAAAGAGAAATAGTGTAAAGAGAAAAGAGAGAGAAGCTTTTTCTTTTAAAAACTCAGAACACCTAAGCCAAAACATGCTTAAAAAGGTTTAAAAAGGAAAACTATAAAGTAAAAGAGGAGGGAATTGTGGGAAGTAGAAAAGTTCCTGTGGTCTCAGCTCCACGAGAGGTTAAGTGGGAGGACTGCTTGAACCCAGGAGTTCAAGGGTGCAGTGAGCCATGATTGTGCCACTGTACTCCAGCCTGGGTGATAGAAGGAGACCCTGTTTTAATAAGAAAAGTTTGGGGCCAGATACAGTGGCTCACATGTGTAATCCCAGCACTTTGGGAGGCCAAGGTAGGTGGATCACTTGAGGTCAGGAGGTTGAGACCAGCCTGACCAACATGGTGAAACCTTGTCTCTACTAATTAGCTGGGCATGGTGGTGCATGCCTGTAATTCCAGCTGCAGGTGTGTGCCACCATGCTTGATTAATTATCTTTAATTTTGTACAGATGGAGTCTTGCTACATTGCCCAGGCGTGTCTCAAACTCCTGGGCTCAGGTAGTGTTGGAAATAGATGTTGAAAATAGATGCTCGATGCCACAAAGAAAAATTAGCACTGAGACAACTGATCTTCCAGCAACACAAGTTTTACTTCCTGGACTGCAGGAAGGGTACTCCCAGTAGCCATATGTGCTCATGAGAGTACAGTGAACAAAGGAGGAACCAGGCGAGCTGATCCCAGTTCGGTTCCATAACACAAGAAGCAGGTGAAAAGGTGCAATTTGATGTGCAAGAGACTGACAGGAAAAAATAGCCTGTGAAGAATAAAGGAAAGGAGGAGCAAGAATAAGCATGGATGGGCCAGGTGAGATGGCTCACACCTGTAATCCCAGCACTTTGGTAGGCCAAGGCAGGTAGATCACCTGAGGTCCAGATTTTGAGACCAGCCTGGACAACATGGTGAATCCCCAACTCTACTAAAAATACAAAAATTAGCCTGGCATGGTGGTGGGCACCTGTAATCCTAGCTACTTGGGAGGCTGAGGCAGGAGAATAGCTTGAACTCAGGAGGGGGAGGTTGCAGTGACCTGAGATTACACCACTGCATTTCAACCTGGGTGACAGAATGAGCAAGGCCCCTTCTCAAAAATAATAACAACAATTTAAAAAAAAATTTTTAAAGGCATGAATGGACACAGGGGCTCCTGCCTATAATCCCAGCACTTTGAGAAGCCAAGGCAGGTGGATCACTTGAGGCCAGGAGTTCAAGACCAGCCTGGGCAACATGGCCAGACCCTGTATCTAAAAAAAAAAAAAAAAATTATTAGCTGGGCATAGTGGTATGCATCTGTAGTCCTAGCTACTGGGGAGACCAAGGTGGGAGGATTTCTTGAGCCCAGAAAGTGGAGGCTACAATGAGCCATGATCGAGCCACTGCACTCCAAATCCTATCTAAAAATAAATAAAATAAAATAAAATAAACAAAATGAATATTCATGGAGAGCGTACTGACCACAATGCAGGTCTGACAACTGTTTGAGAACTCTACAGAGAGCCCAGAGCAGACTGTCCACATAGGGGCTGTTTGTAAGGCAGGAATGGCCTGAATCTGGAATCCCTGGCCTGCAGAGTCATTGGCTGGCACAGTCTGGGAAGAGCATGCATCAGCATGAAGCCTGTGATGGGCCCAAGTGTGTAGCACATGGAATGTCTTGGTCAGCCTGACCTCTTGCAGTATGGTCTATTTTTTTTTTTTTTTTGCTATGGAGTCTCACTCTGTCACCCAAGCTGGAGTGCAGCAGTGCCATCTCCACTGATTCAAGCAGTTCTCCTGCATCAGCCTTCCAAGTAGCTGGGACTACAGGCATGTGTCAGCATGCCTGGCTAATTTTTGTATTTGTAGTAGAGACGTGTTTTCACCATATTGGTCAAGTAGGTCTCAACCTCTGCCTCCCTGATTCAAGCAGTTCTCCTGCATCAGTCTTCCAAGTAGCTGGGACTACAGGCATGTGTCAGCATGCCTGGCTAATTTTTGTATTTGTAGTAGAGACGCGTTTTCACCATATTGGTCAAGTGGGTCTCAAACTCCTTGACCTCGGTTAATCCACCTGCCTCAGTCTCCCAAAGTACTGGGATAATAGGCATGAGCGACCAAGCTAAGCCATTAATAACATGTTTATACACATATGACTTTAGCAAATATTTAGCATAACAGTCAAAATTATGAATCATATGATATTAAAATTGTATAAATGTATATAATTTCTTGAACATGTATATCAACAATATACCCATAAATATAACTGAGATGAGATCTACTGTCACCTCATCTGACAATGCCCTCCCATGCAGTATCACCACATTTGACAATGCCCGCCCATACAACCTACCAAATAAATCTAATCATTTAATATCTCTGCAAGATCAGAGATACATTCTTTAGAATCCCCGAGGAACCCAGATGAAAATCCCAAAGTTAATTTTAAACCAAAAATACTTGATTTAGGATTTTGATGCTGGCAAAACCAATCAAAGATATCAAGTTTAAAAACACTTGATTAGAAGAGAATCACAGGTCACTTTTAAAAGAATATTCAGAGTGGGCACGGAGGCTGATGCCTGTAATCCCAGTACTTTAGGAGAACAATGTGGGTAGATTACGAGGTCAGAAGATCGAGACCATTTTGGCTAACATGGTGAAACCGCGTCTCTACCAAAAATACAAAAAATTAGCCGGGCATGGTGACACGTGCCTGTAGTCCCAGCTACTCAGGAGGCTGAGGCAGGAGAATCACTTTAACCCAGGAGATGGATGTTTTAGTGAGCCGAGATTGTGCCACGGCACTCCAGCCTGCATGACAGAGTGAGACTAAGTCTCAAAAATAAATAAATATAATGAATATTCATTTAACCAGAGACTTCAAAAGCAATACAGAAAGTTACATGGATATAAAAACTTTAAACCTTTAGGTCACATGCAGTGGCTCACACCTGCAATCCCAGCACTTTGGGAGGCTGAGGCGGATGGATCACCTGAGGTCAGGAGTTTGAAACCAGCCTGGCCAACATGGTGAAACCCCATCTCTACTGAAAATACAAAAATTAGCCAGGCATGGTGGTGCATGCCGTAATCCCAGCTACTAGGGAGGCTGATGCATGAGGATCGCTTGATTCTGGGAGGCGGAGGTTGCAGTGAGCCAAGATCATGCCACTGCACTCCAACCTGGGCAACAGAGAGAGACTCAGTCTCAAAAACAAACAAAAAACCTTTAACCCTTTTAAATCTGTTTTGCTCAGTAATCAAAAAGAATACTTGAATTTAATCAAACACAGGATGAGTGTGTACAGGGTTATCGGTGTACACACATGACGACTTTGGTCATATCTCCATTTGCCACCTGATTACTCATTAGAATGGTGTTTTTACTGACCGGAAAGCCAGTATTATAGTGGTATAGAAGGCACTCTTGGACTTGAGACAAGAATATTATTGTGTAGAAATGTCATTGATTATGTAAAAATTATTCTCCATGGGCTAGAGAATACATAGCATGGCCTTTAGAATGAGATAGGCTTTGATTGGCTATGAGGTTTCAACGATGTGAGCTGTGTCACATTGGAAAAGTGCTTCATCATTCGGAGACTCAGTTTTTTGTTGTTGTTTGTTTGTTTGTTTTGAGAAGAGTTTTGCTCTTGTCACCCAGGCTGAAGCGCAATGGCGTGATCTTGGCTCACTGCAACCTCCTCCTCCTGGGTTCAAGTGATTCTCCTGCCTCAACCACTGGAGTCCTGAGATTACAGGCATCCATTACTATGCCCAATTAATTTTTGTATTTTTAGTAGAGATAGGGTTCCACCATGTTGGCCAGGCTGGTCTTGAACTCCTGACCTCAGGTGATCCACCTGTGTTGGCCCCTAAAACTGCTGGGATTACAAGCGTGAGCCATCATGCCTGTCTAAGATTCAGTTTTTCAGGGAAAAATAACTATTTTCTTTGTAAGCTTTCTAGCAGGTTTAAGTGTGTAATGTGTGGGAATGGCTTTGCACTGTGTCTAACATGTAGTAACAGCTAACCCTTTATAATGATGTTAACTCTTATCATTATCGTATAAGAATGTAAGTTACAGGAGAAAGGAACCCTGTCAGTTTGTTATCTGCTATAGCCCAAGACCATGAATCATGGCTGGAATATAGTAGGCATTTATTTATTTTAATTAAGTAATTAATTAATTAATTAAGTTACAGATGAAGTCTCGCTCTGTCACCCAGGCTGGAGTGCAGTGGCTCCTGCCTCAACCTCCCTATTAGCTGGGATTACAGGCATGCACTTCCATGCCCAGCTAATATTTGTACTTTTAGTAGTGATGAGATTTCACCATGTTGGCCAGACTGGTCTTAGACTCTTGCCTCAAGTGATTCACCCACCTTGGCCTCCCAAAGTGTTAGGATTACAAATGTGAGTCACTGCACCTGGCCCATAGTACGCATTTGATAATATTCGTATTTTAGTATTTGGCATTCTTGGAGTTCAGAAAGGGGGTGGGGAAGATTTTTAAATAACTATATATAAATATTATATATATATATATATATTCTTTTTTTTTTGAGACAGAGTTTTGCTCTTGTTTCCCAGGTTGGAGTTCAATGGTGCAATCTTGGCTCACCACACCTCTGCCTTCCAGGTTTAAGTGATTCTCCTGCCTCAGCCTCCCAAGTAGCTGGGATTACAGGGATGCTCCACCATATCCAGCTAATTTTGTATTTTTAGTAGACATGGGGTTTCTCCTTGTTGGTCAGGCTGGTCTTGAACTCCCAACCTCAGGTGATCCACCCACCTCACCCTCCCAAAGTACTAGGATTACAGGCATGAGCCACGATCCCTGGCCTAAATAACAACATGTTTTAAAAAGCCACATTGTCCTACAATACCCATTTCTCTTGCATATTTAGGAAATTGAGGTTTATTTTTTTAAAACATGCTGATGTATGGGAAATAGGATGCAAAATGTGCACGAATGTTTTAGACACAGTTTGAGGTTTCCAAGGGATTTTTTGCTGGGCAGACTGCTTGCCACAAGCTTCCAAAGCTCTGGGAAGACATAGTATTCATCCTCCCTCAGCAGAGGCTGTGAGGCAAGAAACCCTGGGGAACACCAGAGCCTTGGGCTTTTAGCATAGACTGTTCAGGTCTTTATTGTTTGGGCCCATGTTACAGAGAGGTCCTGGGTCTCTGGCTTCCTGTGACCTTTGCCTTCCTCGCCAACAGAAAATGTGACCCTCCAAAGCAAGAAACTTGAGGTCATGGATCACCCCAGCCCTGGCATCTTCCCAGAGCTTGAGAAGGAAGGAACATTCTTCAGCTACCTCACAGGGCTGGCATAGGTGGTCACTGCTCTGTGGATCACCCAGTTGTGTCAGGCAACATGAACCCCATCTGCAGGAATTTGAGGAGGAAAATACAAAAGTCTTTACCTGAGCCCTGAGAAGGCAGATGCAGCAGAAACCTCCAGGCAGTAACTAGCCAGTCTGGGACCTGTGGTGGAGAGACAGCATGTTGGTGATCATGTGTACTTACACTCTAGGGTCACCAGGTGGCACTATGGCCTCATCTGTGGCTCTGAAAAGAAAGATTTGGAAAGAGATCATCACAGCTAGGGTTTAGAAAGCCCCTACTATGTGCCAAATCATTCACCCCTGGCAACAACCTAAGGAGCTAGGGATTCTTATTATCTGTATTTTATAACAAAGGAAACGGAGACATAAAGAGGTGAATTACCTTGCCCAGCTCACTCAGCTCATAAGTGGTGGAGGCCAAATAGGATTTAAACAGTATGGCTGTGGAGCCCATATGCACTGATTCCACAAGTGTTTATGGAGCACCTGCCATGTACAAGGCCTTGTGTGATTAAATATGGTTATCATTAATAACATAAAAATGACAAATCACTGACACTTTTTAGAGGTAAGATTTTCTTTTTCTTTTTTTTTTTTTTGTAGGTTTCAGGCACAGAACTGTATATGCAATAATAGTGAAATTGATCCCGCTAGTTATGACAGAAATGATAATATACTTAAATGAGTTGGATGATTTAGAGATATTATCTCATGAATCCTTGACAGAAACTGAACGAGGAATGAAATTTATTGTTCCCATTTCACACAGAAGGAAACTGAGCTGAAGAGGGGTAAAGTAATTTGCATGGCATGAAGTAGAAATTCAAAGTGCAGGAATCTGAACTTGGTTCTGACCCTTTCTGATGCCACCGTGCTCTTGACCACTATAGACTCAAGCATCACCTTGTTTTTCCACTCATTCAACAAACATTTTTTGAAAATTGTCTAATAACAAGACTATACTTTCAGGGATCATTTCTATAGTTTGTTACTAAAGAAGTATTTCTCTGAATGTGTAGAGCACGAATGAAGAATAAATTATTTGGCTCATACACACAAAAAAAATTGTCTAATAGCTTGGCACTCATAATGAGCTTCTGTTCTCGTTCTGCAGGTGGTGAAGTCCTCTATTGTCCTGACCCCACAGTTCCTGTCCCATGACCAGGGCCAGCTCACCAAGGAGCTGCAGCAGCACTTAAGTCAGTGCCTTCCCCCATGCAAGTACCTGAGGAAGGTGAGTGAGTGCAGACAGATGGGGCTTGGTGCCCTTGAACAGTTCCTGGTCTCAGCTACCATACGTCTCACAGGGGGCCACACTGGGGGAAGCACAGGCAGTCACAGTACTGGCTTTTTCCTCCTTTTTCCTTCCATACAAGTGTCTTAGTGATGGGGCAGAGTAGTTGACTTATTTGGATAAAGAAGTCAACTATCTTGTGTCAGAAACTCAAAAAGAATCACCACTGCCATGTTAACCTAAAGAAAAACAACCAGACAAGTGCTCAACGATACCTAAAAAGGTTATTTATTTATTTATTTGAACCAGAGCCTTGCTCTCTTGCCCAGGCTAGAGTACAATGGTGCGATCTTGGCTCACTGCAACCTCTGCCTCCTGAGTACAAGCGATTCTCCTGTCTCAGCCTCCTGAGTAGCTGGAACTATAAGCATGTGCCACTACACCTGGCTAATTTTTGTATTTTTAGTAGAGATGGGGTTTCACCATGTTAACCAAGCTGGCATTGAACTCCTGACCTCAGGCAATCCTCCTGTCTCATCCTCCCAAAGGCCTGGGATTACAGGGGTGAGCCACTGTGCTTGGCCTAAAGGTTACTTATTATCCTGCAAAATTTAGGCTGGGTGTAGTGGCTCATGCCTGTAATCCCAGCACATTAGGAGGGAGAGGTGGGTGGATCACCTGAAGTTAGGAGTTCAAGACCAGCCTGACCAGTATGGCGAAACCTTGTCTCTACTAAAAATACAAAAATTAGCCAGGCATGGTGGTGCATGCCTGTAGTCCCAGCTAGTCAGCATGCAGAGACAGGAGAATTGCTTGGACCCAGGAGGTGGAGGTTGTAATGAGCTGAGACTGTGCCACTGCACTCCAACCTGGGCACAGAATGAGACTATGTCAAAAAAAAAAATTATCCTGCAAATTTGAAAAGGAAAAGAATCAGCAGCTTTTAAACTATTTTTTAATGTGACTCATAATAAATAAATTCTTTCTTTCTTTTATTTTCTGAGACAGTCTCACTCCATCAGCAGGCACCAGGCTGGAGTGCAGTGGCATGACCTTGGCTCACTGCAACCTCCACCTCCCAGGTTCCAGCGATTCTCCTGCCTCAGCCTCCTGAGTAGCTGGGACTACAGGCACACGCCACCATGCCCAGCTAATTTTTTTTTGTATTTTTAGTAGAGACAGGGTTTCACCATGTTGGCCAGGATGGTCTCAGTCTGTTGACCTCGTGATCCGCCCGCCTCAGCCTCCCAAAGTGCTGAGATTACAGGTGTGAGCCACTGCGCCTGGCCAATAATAAATAAATTCTATATTATGCATATGTGTTCTATATTTCTGAATAAAAGACTTAACAAAGTCATATTTACAACATGTAATACCTATTTTTTATTCTACTTCATTTCTTTTGAATGCTTTTTGCAATCTACAAAAAGTCGAATAGTAATAATTAAATTACTAATTAAATTGAGCATTATCTTATTTACAATGATAATCTCACAAATGATCTTTTGTTTTTGAGCTAAAAATATTTTTATACTGTTTAAGAGAAAAACACTGGTTATGAAAGAATATACATGGTTTATTATTTTTTTGAGACAGAGTCTCACTCTGTTGCTCAGGCTGAAGTGCAATGTTGTGATCTCAGCTCACTGCCACCTTTGACTCCTTGGGTTCAAGCAATTCTCCTGCATCAGCCTCCTGAGTAGCTGGAATTACAGGTGCACACCACCATGCCTGGCTAACTTTTGTATTTTTTAGTAGAGACAGGATTTCACCATATTGGCCAGACAGATCTTGAACTCCTAACCTCGTGATCTGCCCATCATGAACTCCCAAAGTGCTGGGATTGCAGGCATGAGCCACTGTGCCTGGCCCATAGCTTTATCCTATCTGTTTAAAAATAAATAAATACACATGCTAATAAGTTTATGTTTCTCTTTGTGTAATACTTTGCTGCATTGTCTGGGTATTGACAATCAATTCACATTCTGAAGCTACATGGCTAATGTTGATTACTCACTGTGTGTGCCAGGCACTGGGCTCAATGCTCTACATGCATTTTTATTTCATTTAATTCTCTCCACAACATGACATAATATAGCCAACCCATTTTAGGGAGTTGGAACTGAGGCTCAGAGACTGAAGGTTAAGTGCCCGAGGTTGCAGTTAATAAGAGGCAGAGCTGGAACTGAAGCTTACATGTGCCTGACAACAAGTTCATGTTCTCACAATAGGCTAGTCTGCTTCACAGAGCATGGAGTAGATGATGTTTGCCTGCTAGGATGGACTAGGTGTCACTGTAGGTAATAAACAGCCCAAAGCAATGGAAATTTACAACACTGAAGGCTCTTTGTCTGCTCGTGCTGCATGTCCTCTATGGTGCTCCCGGGCCCTGTGCTCCACATCCCCTCATCTGCCACTAGAAGCAGCCTCGATATGTGACCTGTCAGCAGCTCTAAGAGATGAAGGAAAGGGAGGCCAGTCCCAATGACTCCCAACTTTTTTGCCTTGAGGTGACACACTTGACTTCCACTCACATCTCCTGAGTCCAATCAAATCCCATAACTAACTCCACCTTCAAGGAGCCCAAAGGAGAACCTGAAATACTCAGTAGATTCCATTAAGGCCACCATACAGTGTCAGCCTGTGTGGGAGACTGTGGAGGGAGAGAGGAGGAGAGTGGGGAATTGATGGGAAATGACAGGAGAACTGAGTCACTGCATTTGCTTTATCCTCTACCAGGTAGAGTTTGTCCCAGAGCTGCATAAAATCATCAGCATCATGATCCAACAGGGTAAACTTCAGAAAAAGCAGTTTGTTCAGATGTGATCAGCAGTGAACTCAGAAGTCAACTGAGTGGCACTGAGTCAGTAAATCTCTGACTGCTTCAGTTACCCCATATGATAGCGGTGAAGATGGGAGCATTGAGAGAGTTGATTTGGAAGGAATCAGGAGTGTGAACATTCAACATTTTAGATCCCTTAAGTTAAATCCAGGCACTATCTTTCCTGCAAGTATCCTGTATCTTTCAGATTGCACAGGTGAGAGTGCTCAGATTAGGGCTGGAGGTCATAAAATATTGACTCCCACACCAACAGTTGCCCTGTGTCATGCATGCATTCTGTACATTTTCCTGTGCTAAACACAGTCCCAAAACATCGTGGGGCCTGATTCTTCCTCCTTGTTCCAATGGCCTTTGGTGACTCAAGTACCCATTCAATGACCAGAACACAGAGGTCTTAGAGTGGGTCCATGAGGCCCCAGGTGCCAGTCACTACCCTGTCAAAGTGTGCGGCAAGGGACAGGACATTGTCTGTGGGGGCAGTGGTCAGCCAGGCTTGGTGACTCTACTTGATGGACAGATGATCCTATACCTGCCACCTCCAGTGGATTCACTGCCTTTGTGCCTGTTTGTCCTGCTGATGCTCCAGTGGCTGCCTCAGCATCCCAGCCTAGGCCTAATGCCACTGAAGACAGACCTGCCCCTGGGGATCCAGGAGACCTACAGGACTAACTCAGCTGCTCCCAGGAGTCCCCAGACCCTCATTCTTATCAAGGACCTAGGAGCCCTACCCCTGGCCCTCCCTCAACAGCCATAAATGATGATTTACTGTTGTTATCATCATTACTGTCTTTAGTGACCAAGGACCTTCCAAGGTGCCAGCTCTGGAAGGAAAGATGTCCTTGGGAGGTGATGACATTCGATACACAGGTGCTCAACAGGTTGCTTCCTCCTATCCTCAGACAGTCATTGACACAGCAATTGACACTCATATTGTGTGGAAGGAAAGCAGCCCAGGGTCACACAGCTGGTCAGCAACACAGCTGGTCTCAAAGGTAAGGTGTCTGACTCTGCCTCCATGAGGGAACTGCCTGCAAGGCAGGTTGACCCTGGCTTTGAGGAGCCTTTCCTGGGCTGCATAAATCACCTCCCCAGTTGGAGGCCCCAAACTCTGCTCACATCTCCTTCCTTGCCCTGTCTCTGCTTGGGCTATAACCAAGGTGACCCCAGCAACCCTTCATGGACATGATGGTACTCTGCCATTCATTTTTGGGCTAATCTGACTTCAACACCCACTTACTTGGTCTCTCCTTTTACAACCCAGATAACCCAAATCTGGGGCTCTTTATGCAGGTGACAGCATATGAATAGAATTGAATGCCATTGTTGTGTTATCCCTGTTTTGTTTTTGTTTTCCTGTGTCTCAGGGTTTCTTTCTATTTATGGTAAAGGCATTGGCATTCCATTTGTAGCATGAATAGAATATTTGCAGTTTACGATAACTTTATGTCATAGTAAATTGTAAGGAGATTTAAAGCAGTGGTTTTCAGCTGCAAGAGGCCTGAGTATGTTTGAGCACTCTGTGTGATTAGCCAGAAGCAGGCTTTTGGGAAGTTTAGCTGAGGATGGGTCCAGGAAAGATAATGGATGGTGGAGATCTTACCCGGTCACCAGACCCCTGGGTCCTGCCCACCAGCTTGGCACTCCCTGGCCATCACTCATTTTGCTGCCAAACTCTCTGGATATTGTGACCAAATCCCCCAGGAGAGAAGCTGATGAACTTTATCTCTTGAAATGCACAGAGTCCTTGGATATCCCTGGGAGCTCAACCATGAGAGTCAACTTGGTTTTCTCCCCCTCATTAGGGTTCAGAATTAAAAGTCCACATTCACAGACAGTAAGATAATATAGATAAGTGACATTATCACCCTGTTTCAGATGTTAACATGTGTAGGTGGGTTAGGGGTGATTTGAGACCACACAACCTTGTGCCACACAGTGGAATTCCCGGGCCAGAGGGAGACATTTGATTGCCTTGTTATGATCTTCTCACTGAGTGTAAAGGCAATCTTGTTTCATTTTGGATTTTTTCTTCTGTTGATATCTTATAAGGGCACTTTGAGTTTCCAAGCATATAACAATTTTTGGTTAGCTTTTAATCACTGACTTCTAGCACAGTTCTGTGATCAGAAACCTGCTGTGTGATTGGATTTGCCTGAAATATATTGAGATTTGCTTGATGAACAAAATAAGTCGGGTTAATTTTTGTAAATGTACCATGCATGCTTAAAACCAGTGTAGCTCCAATCTTTGTTTTCGAGATATGGGATGATGGATGGATGGCTCCATGGATGTGATGGAGATGGCTTACTATTGGGACTTTCTGCATCCTTCTGATGTTTTGTTGCTTAGAATATGAATGGCTGAGAGGGGGCTGTGGAGCCTCACACTCTGCTTGTGTGTCAGGTTCTTCCTGCCATCCTGCCATCATTTTTTTCTTATGTTTTGCAGCCAAGACTGACCATGAGAAATTCTGGGAGCTCAGGAAGGAAGGAGCCACCTAGAAGCAGGGACAGGATGCTGGTGGGGAAGACCAGAAATCAGGTCTGTGAGGGTTCCAGAGAGCCTTGGGAAGTGGGTGGGGGACTGAGATGGGGGAGGGGCATTGGAGGATGCGAGTGCTCTGTGGAATGTCCACTGTGAGGTACCATGTTCCGGAGCCAGGGATTGGTGGAGAGGGAGTATAAAGCCCCAGGGTTGCTTAGGCCGTGCCCAGACAGGAGAAGGTGTGGTGGAAACCAGAGTCCTGGTCTCTGTCTAATTGCAACTGAGTCTCCTGCTTTCTTGCGCCTTGTGTCCTGTTGCTTCCCTGATAGACTCTCTCCCTGACTTGTAGCTGAACCTCCCACTCGCCCTTGAAGACTTAGTTTGAACCGGATCCTTTCCCAGACTTCCTCCTCCAAGTGCCCAACATCCTCCCTCTCCTTCCCTCCCATCCCTCTCCCCAACTCAGATTCCACCCCATCCCCATCCCCTTCCCTTCCCCAGCCCTAAACCACCCCCACCTCTGTCCTGGCCTCCTCAGGGCTCCCTGACAGGACTAGGACATGTGGGTGCCGTGGTTGCTCTTTTGGCTCTTCCTGCTGGGGTTTTCCAGCCATCAATCCACCAGTGTGAGTAGATGCTGGACCCATGGGGTCTCTTCCTTGTTATTGGGCTGTGTCACATGGCAAATTACACAGTGCAGTCCTGTAATTTCAGTGCTTTGGGGAGTCAAGGTGGGAAGATCACCTGAGTCCAGGAGTTTAAGACTAGCCTGGACATCAGAGACAAACCCCAATTCTACAAAAGTTCCTGAAGAAGATTAGTCAGACACCCACTGCACTCTTGTGTCAAACAAAATGAACCAAAACAAAGTGAAATATCATTTGAGTTTTGTGTCACCTGATTTGATGACTTTTTAGGAACTCTGAGTCATCCATGTCTTCTGCTCTTGGGGACTGCCTCTAGGGAGTCTGTGTCCAGTCAGTGTGATGGGCGCTGAGAAGCCCATCAGATGGAGAGGTAAGGTCTGCACCTGCTGGGAGGTTTGCAACATGGGAGTCACTAGGAGTGACAGGACCAGGATGTGAATGAGGACTGTATTGTTCTTTGTTTTGTAAAATGTGTATGGTGCAGATCATTGATTGACCCAAAGGAGAAAGGGTCATAGAGTCCTTATGTTATCCAAATATAAAGAAATGACAGGCTAGGTGTGGTGGCTCATGCTTGTAATTGTGAAACTGAGGCTGGTGGATGAGTTGAGTCAGGAGTTCCAGACCAGCCTGACCAACATGGTAAAACCCTGTCTCTACTAAAAATATAAAAATTAGACAGACATGGTGGCAGGCACCTGTAATAACAACCACTCAGGAGGCTGAGGCAGGAGAATGGCTTGAACCCAAGTGGCAGAGGTTGCAGTCAGTTGAGATTGTGCCATTGCACTCTAGACTGGGTGACTAAGTGAGACACTGTCTCAAAAAAAAAAAAAAAAGATTTTTTTTGTAATTTTTTTTTTTTTGAGACAAAGTTTTCCTCTTGTCTCCCAGGCTCAGGTGCAATGGAGCGATCTGGGCTCACTGCAACCTCCACCTCCCTGGTTCAAGCTATTCTTCTGCCTCAGCCTCCTGAGTAGCTGGGATTCCAGGCACCTGCCACACCACACCTGACTAATGTTTGTAGTTTTGGTAGAGATGAGGTTTCACTTTGTTGGCCAGGCTGGTCTGGAACTCCTGGCCTCTGGTGATCCACTAGCCTCAGCCTCCCAAAGTGCTGGGATTATGGGCATGAGCCACCACACCTGGCCTTTTTGTGATTTTTTTAGATCATCAGGTACTGTTAGTGTTAATGTATTTTATGTGTGGCCTAAGACAAGTTTCCTTCTTTCAATATTGCCCAGGGAAGCCAAAAAAATTGGATATGCCTGCTTTACATCGATTAAAAAAAAAAAAGCCACTCTACATTTGGAATGCCTGAAAACACTACCAGACATGCAAAAAACATAAAACTGGTAACTCCCAATCTTTTTTGAAGCAATGGAGTCCCCACATGATATCTGAGGGGTGTGGTTACCACTTGGAGGAGGTTGATGGTTTCTAAAGATCACTATTTTTTACTGAAATATTGGAAATGTCATTGACCTTTTCATTATTTCAACTATTATTATTCCAGGTGATCAGTTTTCCAGTTGATTATTTATATCCTGGGCATGACTTTCTTGGCATTCTGTGGATGCTTATCACTATTGTGTTTCTGGAAGTTTCTTCAGTTGGCCTTTTCCTCCAAAAAATTAGCTTTTGTGAGAGTATACTAACTTCCTGTAGAGGTATACAGGTAATCACAAATAAGAAGAAATTATTTAAAACAATTCATGGTTCTGGACTTTATTATGAATATTAGGTTTTACCAAAAACATCAGGGAAATGATTTATTAGCATAAGAATTATAAAAATATCTGCCATTTACATTATGAAAATTAAATAGGTTGGTGTTTGTATAATAATAGAATGTCAACAGAGTTTTGGGTCAAAAATAAGTTTATTTTATTTTATTTATTTATTTTTTGAGATGGAGTCTTGCTCTGTCATCAGGCTGGAGTGCAGTGGTGCGATCTCAGCTCACTGAAACCTCCACCTCCCCAGTTCAAGCAATTCTCCTACCTCAGCCTCCAGAGTAGCTGGGACTACAGGCACATGCCACCACACCCAGCTAATTTTTGTAGTTTTTAGTAGAGATGGGGTTTCACCACATTGGCCAGGATGGTCTTGATCTCTTTACCTTGTGATCCACCCTCTTTGGCCTCCAAAAGTGCTGAGATTACAGATGTGAGTCACTACATCCAGCCAGATTTTGTTTTAAACCTTTGTGCTCTTTATCAGAAATGGAGTATGAAGTTTTGTCACTTAAATAGGAAATTCTGTCTAAACTTTTCTGCTTCATAATTCTATTGTGTGGCTGAAAGGAAAGCTTTCACTCTCCCCTCTGAAAGTTCACTGCAGAAATGAACTAACAACAGACAGCTTAACAGAAGAAAAACATAGAACAGGCATAAACATGAAAGTCAGCCAAAAAATGAGACTGCAAGAAGGGTCAGATGGTTGATGCTTAAGGAGCACTCTTTTTTTAGGAGAGAGTGAGAGAGATGGAGATGGAGGCAACTTAGACAGGGAGTAAGAGATTTTTGGGGAAATGAAAGAGCCCAAGGAACAGTTGGCCTGAGACAAAGTTCTTCTGAGGTCATAGGGAAGAGGTGACAAACCGTAGGAAAGTGAAGGGCAGAGCTGCACTGCCTCTCATGATGCAGAGAAAGCCCCAGAGAATCTGTTGGAACTACCCTTCAGAGAATCAATGAAGAGTTTGTCTGGGCAGGGTAATTTTGAATGACGTCACTCAAAGTGCATGTTCCTGGTTGCAGGTGAAGAGGGATCAGTATGCCCGAAGTCTGTACTTGATAGGAATTTGGCTGCTAAGTTGTGCCATCATTTGAGCCTTTTTGTCCATTGGGAAAATTGTGCTGTACATTTTCTCTTGCCATTCATGACAGTAAAAATGTGGTTGGGGACTGACCCTCCTTCTGAACAATGATCGAAGAAAAAAGCACTAATCCCACAATGCTGTTTCATGTTCAAGGGAAGAGGAAGTTTGTTTTATTTTTACAACCTACATAATTACCCTCCATTTGGGACTACCTTTCAAGATATGTAGAAAAAAGAAAATAGATGAATTATGAAGATATCTAGGCACATTTAACAGTCTCTCTCTCTCTCTCTCTCTTTTTTTTTTTTTTTTGAAATGGAGTCTCAGTCTCTGGCCCAGGCTGGAGTGCAGTGGCACAATCTCAGCTCACTGCAACCTCTGCCTCCCAGGTTCCAGTGAATCTCCTGCCCCAGGCTCCCCAGTAGCTGGAATTACAGGTGTGCACTACCATGCCCTGCTAATTTTTGTATTTTTGGTAGAGACAGGATTTCACCATTTTTGCCAGGCTGGTCTTGAACTCTGAACTCAGGTGATCCACCCACCTTAGCCTCCCAATATGCTGGGACTACAGGTGTGAGCCACCATGCCCTGCCACATTTAACAGTTCCTACCCCACTTAGTCTTGAACAGAGAATTGTTAATATAAATTGCAAGAAGTTTTTTTTTTTTTTTTTGACAGGGTCTTGCTCTGTCACCAAGGCTGGAGTATAATGGTGTGATCTTGGCTCACTGCAACCTCTACTTCCTGGTTTTAAGTGATTCTCCTGACTCAGCCCCCACCCACAGCAGCTGAAATGACAGGGGGTCACCACCACACTCAGCCAATTTTTGTATTTTTAGTAGAGATGGGGTTTCACCATGTTTGCCAGGCTGGTCTCAAACTCCCAAACTCAATTGATCCACCCACCTCAGCCTCTCAAAGTGCTGGGCTTACAAGCGTGAGCCAGTATGCCTGGGGATGGGATGTTTTTTAATGTACCACTTCTGAATTTAACTCCAAGGTAATTTGTATTACCTGGGAGTTCAAATCAGAAGAATCAAATTCTACAAAGAACTTGAAAGATGTTCTTTCAGGCTGGGCGTGGTGGCTTTTTCAGATGGCCCCTTCTGCAAGAATGACAACTGGGTAAGTTTTGTTTGTTTGCTTTCCTTGCTTTTGGGCACAGTCAGTGAGGTCAGCACATGGATGTATTTTTCTCCCCACAGCTCTGTGCTCAATCCTTGGAAAGGGAGCTGGCAGAGAGGAAGGCTGCCTACAAGCAGCACAGGTAGGTCATTGTGATGGATTTTTTTCTTTTTGAGATGGAGTCTGGCTCTGTTGCTCAGAAGGAGTGCAGTGGTGCAATTTCAGCTCACTGCAACCTTCACCTCCTGGGTTCAAGCAATTCTTTGCCTCAGGCTTCTGAGTAGATGGAATTAAAATCATCACTATGCCTGACTAATTTTGTATTTTTAGTAGAGACAGAGTTTCTCCATGTTGGTCAGGCTGCTCTCAAACTCCTGAAATCAGGTGATCCATCTACCTCAGCCTCCCAAAGTGCCGGGATTGCAGGCATGAGCCACCTCACCCAGTTGTAATCATCATTTTTTAGGATTTTTTTTAAGATGAAGCTTTGAGTGTCTAGTAAAGAAAGTGGTGTTTTAATTCTTCTTCAAGTCGATTCTTTCTCTGTCTTCTAGATGGGAAATGAGGAAAAAGAAGACAGTGCCAGAGAGATACATGAGTGAGGAGCTGGCCAAGAAACACCTGGGCCTAGAGAACCCTTTCTGGAGAGGTAGGAGCTCCCATGAAGGCAGCTGCTTAATTTCTCCTGCTCAATCCACATGCAATGCTTCTCCTTTTGGTGGTGAGGGCTCAGGAGGGGTAATTGTCATGTTTCCTGGAAACAGTTCCAAGCACTCATGAAGGGAACATTTGTCCCGTTGGGTGGCAAGACCCCATTTTTCTCAGGTGCCCTAGCTGAATGGCTCTTGGCTGGCTCCCTGTGAATGGTGGAGCTCAGGCCTCTCCACTGACTGTGGACATTGCCCCACCCTGATGTCTTGGTTACCTTTAACTGTGAAGATGAGCCTGAAAGGCAAATGGGCCAGCTCCCTTTCCCACCTTGAGTCAGTGTGAAGGCTTTATTTTTCTTTCATTTAGGAGAAGTAACAACAATAGCATTTTAGAATGGGAGCTGTAAGTGCTGATGAGAGCAGACATTTTTGGGCAATGTCTTCATGGATCAATAAAGCGGTACCATGAGATCTGCTTTAAGAAAAGAAGCATTTATTTGCACTCTTTGGAACTTCCTTTATTCTTTTTGCTTGTTTAAATTGTTTATTGTGAACTATGTAACTCCTTTAGTAAGCTAAATCTCTATGTAATGTTACTCCTTTAACATTTGAAGTGTGACCCTAAAACTTTCCAATTGATTTCCTTCTTTCTTTTTTCTTTTTTTTCTTTTCTTTTCTTTTCTTTCTTTTTTCTTTTCTTTTTGAAAACCTTGCTCTGTCACCCAGGCTGAAGTGCAGTGGTGTGATTTTTGCTCACTGCAACCTCCGCCTCCCGAGTTCAAGCAATTCTCCTGTCTCAGCCTCCCAAGTAGCTGGGAGTACATGCGCCTGCCACCATGCTCGGCAAATTTTTCCTTTTTGTATTTTTAGTAGACCGAATTTCACCATGCTGGCCAGGCTAGTCTCTAACTCTTGACCTCAAGTGATCTGCCTGCCTCAGTCTTCCAAAGTGCTGGGATTAAAAGTGTGAGCCACCAGAACTGGGCTCCATTTAATTTCCGTAGCTCTTAGCTTTTCTCATGACTGTTGGTATCGTTATGTTCATTTCTGTTCATAAATATTGACAATGCCTGGTGATATATGGAGGTTAGATTCACTGTGAATCCACAGAATTTTAAATGCCCCTATAGCTTGAAGAAAAGGAACAGTGCTGCTCTTGTCCTGGGCCTATAGATCTTCCTCCCATCCAGGGCTGTTTCAGTTTTAATTTTGAGTCTGTGCTCACACGATGGGTGCTTTCCTTTGATATGTACTGGGAACCCCTGATTTAAAGCTCCTTTCCAACTGGTTAGCTCCCAACTTGTCCACAACCTGTTGAGAGTTAAGAAAACCCCTGGACCAGGGCTCTGCTGTGTCTTCATCAAGGCTGAGGCCCAGAGGGCTCCACGGTCATCTGAGACATCTGGTCAATAAACTCTGTGACTCTGGTAAGAGACCTGAGTGTGGAAAAGAGAGTGAGATAGCAGCAGAGGGTGTGGAGGGTTTCTTATTCTTCATGGAACATGCAAGCCAGATTTAGCCCCATTCCCTTCTCTGGCCCTTAGCAGATTCAGGACCTCATTCAGTTCCTGTGAGGAAGAGCAGCTGTGTCCCAACTGAAAACACAGAGAAGACAGAGGTAAATACTGGGGTCATTTTCACTCTGCCTGTATCAGGACACTGTAGTCTTTTCCTCCATTGCCCTCTCCTGGCCTAGCATCTGCTCTGTGGGTTCTGTGATACCTTTTCTGTCTGGACTTTTTCAGAAGCAAAATCTTCTCCACAAGCTTTTTGGCTTCTCCATTCCCAGCTAGTCATCTTGAGTGGACTGATCTCCACTGCTATAGGTCTCATGGCCCAGTGTACTCTGACTGATATCTTTTACTCAAGATGTTGTGGGGTCTATTTCTGAAATATGTGGAGTTTTCTTTTATTTTGCTGTGATTTTGTTTTCTTCTATAAAGTAGGTGATTAACAGTTGAAATATCTGCTGTATTCCCAGAAGTGATGAAAGTGAAAACTCATTAATCCAACATTAATATGTGCTTTGTGCAATTTTGAATGCTTCTTGACAAGTTCAATTCCATAGTTCATCACAGTCCCATTCCTGTCGGTAACTGTGTTGTGCAAAAATGCCTTCCCCCACTTTTGTGGTGCCCCTGATCTAATATTCTAAGTGTCAGAGTTTCCATATTTGTAACAGAAAATATGCCTTGACTGTGAGTGAGTGAAAGTGAATGTAACCTATTACCCACTTATTACTCTCTGATTCCTAACGGAGGCCTTAAATGATGCTCAGCTATGCTTGTTCCCATGTGGCCTCTGTACATTCAACAGCTGTCAAGTCCTATGATTACATATGATGGGAATTGTACACTTGAAATCAAACAATTTTCTAAAACTTGTTTTTTCAGAATTCCCACCTCATTTTTCCATGGACAATAGTATTATTTATGTCAAAATGCACTTAAAATTTGTATTACTTGGGAGTTAAAAGAAATATTCTAGCCATGCCTAACTGACATCTATATGTTGGATTATTCTGTCAGAAAACCCTCTCCCAGTTCCCCTGCATGTCTTCAGGAATCCACACTTCCTAGACCCATTTGTGCTCATGGGTGGCACCCCAAGAGTGAAGAAGACCCTTTGTCAAGAAGGGAAGCAAAGGGTAAATGAGAGGGTCCTGCAGGCAGAGCTGGAATCAACTTCCACTCTGCCTCCTGCAAGCTCTGTGACCCTGGGCACATGCTCTCCTTCCTCAGGGAGCCTCTGTTTTCTTAGATTTGGAGCAGGGTGGTCACACTGACTTGCAGAGTTCTGAGAATCAGAGACAGAACATAAAAGGCCTGGAGAACATTCTCCAAAAAGAAGCTGCAACATGTGCGGACAATGGGCTTTTCATGCCTCTCTTACTCGCTGTTTATCTGATGCAAGGAGCATGCTCTGGTCATGGTGGTAAGGGAGGAATGAGGATAGACATAGACACTCCTGTGTCTGAAACATGCTTCTTCCTTACTGCGTTATGACTCTGTCTTCCCTGGGGCAGGCCCCCAGCCTGACTAAATTTGCAGACAGACACAGTGGCATGTGGAGAAAACAGTTTGTTGCAATGACTTTTCTTCACTCCCCAGCTGTTGGCAGTACTTAGTGGAAGGATGACTTCATAACACTGATGCTGCTATTTTGAAACCTAGAGGATGGAAAGGTGCATAAAACTACCAGCAGGAACTTAAGGTACAGCCTATATTGTTGGTGGTGGTTCTTTCTGTCAAATTAATGTATTTCAAAACTCTTCCTCCTTTTTCCTGCAGGTTAATATGGCTGCAGCACAGCGTCATCATTGCTCAGGATTGCCCTACTTGCCGTACATCATGGCTGACCCTTCAAGACCACTGATGGGTTGCTGGCCACCTCCTCCATCAGGGTGTCACCTGGGAGTTCAACCATTCCCATCAGCTGAAGGTGTTCTGGGACCTCTGACAACTCCTTGACTCCAGTGTCCACTAGGACCTCAGCCACCTACTCCAGCTGATAATTTTGGGGGACCACAGACACCTACACATGAATGTCTTCTGGCACCTCTACCACCTTCCTCAGCCAATGAGTTTCTGAGCTCATACACAATGCAACCCGAGTGTCTTCTGGTACCTCTACCACCTTCTCCAGATGATGAGTTTTCGAGACCACAGGCACCTACACATGAGTGTCTTCTGTTACCTCCTCCACCTTTAGCCAATGATTTTCTGAGCCCATACACAACTCCACCCAAGTGTCTTCTGGCACCTCTACCACCTTCTCCAGATGATAATCTTTGGAGATCACAGACACCACCACTCCAGTGTCTTCTGGTACCTATGCGATCATCTCCAGCTGATGATTTTCTGAGACCACACACACCTTCTATCCAGTGTCCTCTGGGATCTCAACCACTTTCTCCAGCTGATAATTTTTTGAGATTACAGGTAGCTCCACATTTTGAGTGTCCCCTGGGACCTCAATTACCTATTTCAATAGAGTGTCTTCTGGTATCTCTTCACCTTCTTGACGATTTTCTGAGACCACAGACACCTGCACCTGAGTGTACACTAGTACCTCTACCACTGTCTTCAGCTGGAGATTTTCTAAGACCTCAACCTGAGTGTCCTCTGTTATCTCTACCACCATTTCCAGCTGAAGATGTTCTAAGACCTCTAACACCTCCACTTGAGTGTTCACTGATATCTTTACAACCACCCACAGCTGAAGATTTTCTGAGACCACACACACCTTCACCCGACTGTAATCTGTTACCTGTAGCACCTTCTTCAGCTAATGATTTTCTGAGACCATAGTCAACTCCACCACTTGAGTGCTTTCTGGCACCTCAAGCTCCTAATTCACTCACATGTCCTCTGGACTTCAGCCACCTACTTCACTTGAGGGTCCTGTGCCACCTCAACAATCTTCCCCAAGTGAAGATTCTCTGATACCACAGTCACCTCCTCCAGTCAAGTGCTCTCTAGTACCTCCACCATCTTATCCAGCTGGTGATCTTCCGAAACTGCAGACACCTCCATCAATCAAGTGTCCTCTGGGACCTCCTTCATGTCTTCCAGCTGCTTGTTTTGTAGGACCTCCACCACCTCCTCCAGCTGCATCTCCTATGGGACTTTATCCACCTCATCCAGCTGTCTGTCCTGAGTTACCTCAACTACCTCATCCTGCTATCTGTCCTGGGGGACTCCATCCACCTCATCTACCTGTCTGTCCTGGGGTACCCCATTCACCTCATCCAGGTATCTGTCCTGGGGGAACATATCGACCTCATCCAGCTGTCTGTCCTGGGGGACCTCATTCACCTCATCCAGGTGTCTGTCCTGGGGGACCTTATCCACCTCACCCAGCTGTCTGTCCTGGGGACCCTCATCTTCTTCCTCCAGTAGTGAGGCCTCTGGGACCTCAGCCTCCAGTTAATGGCGTCTGGAACCTCAGCCACTTTCTCTACCTTGGTAGCCTCCCTTAGCCATCACCTTCAAATGAGTCTCCTCTATTACCTAAATAATCTACTCATGACCTCTCAGCCCTCAGCCACCTCCTTCACCTAGGTCTTCTATAGTACTTCAGCCAACTCCTTCACTTGGCTGACCTGCTGTCTCAACCGACCCTCAACCTTCTCCTGAGTATCCTGTTGGACTTCAGCCTCCTCCTCTAGTCACATGGCCTCTGAGACCTTGACTAACACCTCTAAATGCACCACTTAATGTGTTGATTTGAACAGTATAAAGTAATTTGTAAAAAAAAAAAATCATCTCTTCTTTTTTTGAGTGAATAAAAAGAAATGTCACAGATGGTACTGCAGGGCTTTGCAGTACAAGGATAACACTGGCCGAGATCCTGGTCACATTTCTCAAGTCTCTGAGAGTACACAGTTGGTTGCATTATTTATTCTTAATGAGTTTGGCAGCAGGTATCTCTTATAAATAAAGACAGATTTTTTATTTTTTGTGGAGACACAGTCTCACTGTGTCACCCTGGCTGGAGTGCCGTGGTGCAATCCAGGCTCAGTGCAACCTCCATCTCCAGGTTTCATGTGATCCTCCCATCTTAGCCTCCAGAGGAGCAGCTGGGACTAGAGTCACACACCACCATGTTTGGCTCTTTTTTTTCTTTTTTTTTCCTGAGACAGAATCTTGCTCCATTGCTAGGCACCAGGCTGGAGTGCAGTGGCATGATCTTGGCTCACTGCAACCTCCGCCTCCCAGGTTCAAGCAATTCTCCTGCCTCAGCCTCCTGAGTAGCTGGGACTGCAGGTGCCCCACCATGCCCAGCTAATTTTTTTTGTATTTTTAGTAGAGACAGGGTTTCACCATGTTGGCCAGGATGGTCTCAATCTGTTGACCTAGTGATCTGCTCTCCTCGGCCTCCCAAAGTGCTGGGATTACAGGCATGAGCCACTGCGCCTGGCATTTGGCTCTTTTTTATTTATATTTTTCCTTTTGGGGGAAAGAGTCTCACTCTGTCACTAGGCTGTAGTGTGTGCTGTAGCTGGCTTAGAGTTAGAACCTAAGCAATGCCATTTTATACAAGATAAAGCTGTTTTTCCAAAAATAAGTTGTAACTGCTGCCCTGTTCTCCTTGCAATAACTGCTGACCTTGGCTTCTGTAAATAAAAACAGCTAGCTTGCTCTGAAAAATGCTGATTGAGAAGAAAAAGAAAAAAAAATTCTATTGTAATGTTTAACTTGAAGCCCACTATGTAAAGCTGCTTGCCTTTGCTTATCAGAAACCTCCAGAAATAGCTTCTGTAAAGTTGCTTGCTCTGCATCCCCTCACCCTCTTGGTCCTAAAACCAGGATGTGGTTTTTTGGCTTAAAAACCCTGCTCCCCCTGAGCTCGGGGCCATGGGTTGGAGAGACGCGAGTCCTCTGTGGCCACCGGCAATAAAGACCCTGCAATTTGGCATAGTTTTGTCTTGGTGTTGATTTTCTATACTCGCTCTGGTATAACAATGCAGTGGTGCCACCTCTGCTCACTGCAACCTCTGCCCCTTAGGTTCATGTGATTCTCCTCAGCATCCCAAGTAGCTGGGACTACAAGTGTATGTCACCATGCCCAACTAATTTTTTGTATTTTAGTAGAGACAGGGTTTCACCATGTTGGCTAGGACAGGCTTATCTATTGATCTCATGATCTGCCGGCCTTGGCCTCACAAAGTGCTGGGATTACACTCATGAGCCACAGTGCCCTGCCTTTTTCTTTTCTTTTTTTTTTTTTGAGATGGAGTCTCACTTTGTCACCCAGGCTGGAGTGCAGTGATGCAATCTCAGATCTCAGCTCTCTGTACCCTCCGTGTCCCAGGTTCAAGTGATTATTCTGCCTCAGCCTCCTGAGTAGCTGAGACTACAGGTGCATAACACCACATCTGGCTAATTTTTGTATATTTAGTAGAGACAGGGTTTCACCATTTTGGCCAAGCTGGTCTCAAATTGACCTCAGGTGATCCACCCACCACGGCCTCCCAAAGTGCTGGGATTACAGGTGTGAGCCACTGTGCCAATCTCTCTCTCTCTTTTATTTTTAACTTTTTGTAGAGACCGTGTTTCACTATGTTGCCCAGGCTGGTCTCAAACTCCTGAACTCAGGCCATCTGCCAAATTAGGCTTTCCAAAGTGCGGAGATTACAGGCATGTGCCACCAGCCCAGCCAGAGATTGTTTATAGAAGCCAGAAATAGCAGTTTTGCAGGTGCGTATAGAACCTGGGCCACATGGCCATCTCTGTGAGGGATGACACCAGTCCCTGACTTGTAGGGCATCCTGTGTCCTCTAACAGAGAGATCCACACCAAAGGGCACAGAGCTTGTGATCACCCACAGAGGAACCACAAGTGAAGGACCCAGGGTGCAAAAGAAAGAGACTGAATCTCCTGGGAATAAACAGGAGGCTGTGCAAGAGAAGGCTGAAGTGGGTTGGTTTCACTTGGGGATTTGTTTAACTCAGGTGGAGCTGGAAGGCTCCTGGCTGGGCAAGCAGTGTGAGCAGGAACATGGAGGCTGTGTGAGGGCCCCACAGAGCCACCATGGAAGAGTTCAGATGGCTGGGTGTGCACAGGGAATTATGCACCCAGCACTTCCTCATTGCCCTACTGGCCTTAGTCCATTATCTGCAGGAATGGTGATTCTTTCCCTGGGTGTATGAAGGCTCTGGATCAGGGTGAATGAATGCCTAGATCTCTGGGAAATTTAACTTGGTTCTGTCAGGGGACCCTGTCTCCCCTAGATTTTATGGCTCCAAGAGACTAACAATGAGGATGGGTCTGGTTTATTGGAGCCACGTCTTGGTCTTCAGAATCAGGTCAACTCTGGTGGGGAACTCAAGGCCAATCCTGAGCTGTTCTGGCATCATCTTATCCCCAGCAACCTCTCTCCCCTCTACAACTCCCAGCTTTGCGTCTCCCAACCTTGGCATGCAAAATCCTCCCACTTCACTGTGTCCCTGCTACCTGAGCCCAGACGCCAATTCTCAGTGGGGCTCATAGCCCAAGTTTACTCAGAAATGAGCCAGGACTGATGTGGTTATGAGGTCATGGTGAGGAAAAGGAGACCAAGCCCATGAGGAAAGCACCTTGCAAAATAGCTGCTAAAAGGGAGAACCTCATCCCTCCCACTGGTTAAATAAAATTATTCCCACTCAGAAGATCAGCAAAAGATGTTCACTGAAGTTTACTAACCTTAGGGTGTAATAGTTCAGGCCCTGGGATTTCCAATCTCTGTTTCAAAAGATGAAGGATAGCCTCTGTGTCCAAGATTAAAATTCAGATTCTTAAGAGATGAAGAGATTATAGGAATGCATACACAGTTAAACTCTGAGATCTATATCTGTGATATGTAGATAATTATTCTTTATGAGATACAAACACATATGCAGTCACACATGGAAGTATTCAGTAGGTGCACAGGTATTTTATAGAAGACAAAATGTATATTGGGCAAAAATGATCACATGGATATAAACCAAAAAAAATTTTTTTTCAGTATGAAAATGCTTTAATAGTGGTGTCTGTACAGCATGGGATGTGGACAGGGAAAGCCACAAGTGCACACACAGTGGGACAGGCCAGAGGACAGGCTAGGAGTGAAGAGTTCTCACCACTTCCTTGCTTTCCCCAGTGACTGGAGGCTCTAGGCCATCTCCTCCTCGAACTTTTCCTCTTCCTTGGCTGTGGCATCCTGGTACTGTTGGTATTTGAACACCAGGTAATTCATGTTGCTCTTGGCCTTGGTGAACTCCATCTTTTCCAGGCCCTTGCCTGTGTACCAGTGTAGAAAGGTCTTATGTGGAAACATGGCTGTGAACTGCTCTGAGATGCACTAGAACAGCTCCTGGATGGCTCTGCTGTATTAGCCATTGGGGCGGGATGTCACAGACAGCCATTTTCTCATTGTTGGGGATCCACTGAGCAAAGCAGCTGTTGGTCTTGTTTTGGACATTAAGCATTTGCTCATCCACTTCCTTCATGGACATGCGGTCCCTGAACACGGCAGCCACTGTCAGGTAGCGGCCATGGTGGGGGTCACAGGCTGCCATCATGTTCTTGGCATCCAACATCTGCTGAGTGAGCTCAGGCACTGTCAGGGCTCGGGACTGCTGGCTTCCCTGGTTGGTCAGCGGGGCAAAACTGGGTATGAAGAAGTGCCAGTGGAAGAACAGAACCATACAGCCAGATTCTGTAGGTCAGAATTGAGCTGGCCCGGGAAGCACAGGCAGGTAGTGACCCCAGTCATGGTGGCAGACACCAGGTGGTCAGGTCTCTGTAGGTGGACATAGCAGCTTTAGGGTTCTGAAGCAGATGTCATAGAGAGCTTCATTATAGATGCAGTAGGTCTTGTCTGTGTTTCCTATGATCTGGTGGATGGAGAGGGTGGCATTGTTGGGTTTCACCACCGTGTCTGACACCTTGGGTGAGGGCACTACACTGAACGTGTTCATGATCCTGTCTGGGTACTCCTTTTGGATCTTGTTGATGAGGAGGGTACCCATCCCAGATCCAGTCCCCCAACCCAGGCGGGCCTGGCCACATTGCTGCTTTATTTTGTATTTTCTAATATACTTCTGGATTCAATATGCTGTTTCTTAATTTTATGTTCAGATAACTTTGTGTTTGTTACTATATACCTAACAAATGTTTTCTTTTATTTATTTAAAATGTTTAGATTAATAGAAGGCCAGGTGAGGTGGCTTACACCTGTAATCCCAACACTTTGGGAAGTGGAAGTGGCTGAATCACGAGGTAAGGAGTTTGAGACCAGCCTGACCAACATGGTGAAACCACATCTCTACTAAAAATACAAAAATTCGCTGGGTGTGGTGACTCATGCCTGTAATCCCAGCTACTCAGGAGGCTGAGATATGAGAATTGCTTCAACTGGGGAGGTGGAGGTTGCAGTGAGCTGAGATCACACGTTCAGATGTGTTGGGGTCAAATATAAACCCTCTCTGGCTCCTCCTATGCTCTGTTGGGCCTCAAAAGTAGGTTAGGAAAAACTGTTTCAAGATTGGGCATATCAAGCATTGATGGAAGGGAGGATAAAGGAAAAGTTAAACAAATTAAACCCTGGGTTAATTTAGAGTTATTCTGAGTTCTGTGAAATCAGGTCAGGTTTCAGTAAGCAGTAACCCCTCTTGACAAAAAAAAAAAAAAAAAAAAAATAAAAAAAAAAAAAGGAAAAAAAAAATGCTGAATTATTTTTTTTTTTTTAAAAGCAAAAAAATTGGGT